>JAZHRO010000025.1:31725000-31825000 GCA_037157565.1 Thalassia testudinum | reverse complement strand
GGTCTCACGGTGGTGGGTGTGCACCACAGTGAGGTACTCCTACCCGCAAGTGGCTCCTCAGAGGAGGAGAAGCTGCGTATGGAGGGAGAGGGGGAGGAGATGGCCTGGAGAAGAAGGTGTTGTGTTTGTGTTGGATGGTGGACCAGGCTCCCTTGCAAAGAAGAAGCTACCCTGTTTTATAGAGGAAGAAGGCATGCACAGCCATGCCCTGGCTGTGCATGCGGCTATGTGTGGCTTGGCAGGGCATGCGACTGCAGGGCAAGCATGCTACAGAGCATGGCGCGAAGAAGAAGAGGCCATTCCTTGCAGCTGCATAGAGAAATTCAAAGCCAATTAAAATTAAAAATAAAGATGGTGAATTTTGCAAGGCAGCACTTGAGGAAAAATGTAATTTCACGACCATTTTATTTACTCTCCTCCCCTCTCAAATAAATACATGCATGCGTGTATTTTTAAAAATGCATCTATGGATACCTAATATGCACTGATAATGCTAGGAAATAACACAAGACGGCACAATTGCAGGTGTATTTTTGCGGTGCAATCATACCCCCATGCCTATCTTTTACTAGTCCCTGGCAAAACATTTTTTTGTATTGTATTTAGAAGTGATCTTTAAGCTGAAGATTTTCTTCTGGGGTGACATAGGTGTGCTTATTGTTGGATATTGTGAGAACCAATTGTAGAGAAGACTACTAGTACTTTAAGTCTCACATGACATAGATCATCTCTCGACTAACCAGGACTCTTGATATTTAAACCTTAAGTACGATTTCTAGGACCCAGGAGGTTTTTGCCATACTCGAGAGCTCAAGAGAATATGGCTTGTGCTTAGTGAAGGATCAAGACTGACCAGATGAACATTAAGACTCAAGCCTAGGGTTTCAGGAATTTTTAAGTAAAGTTTGGTCCCAGTTTCAGCTCATGTCTTCGGATTGACCCTTAAAAGGATGATTGAAACTCAACTCCCATTTTTTGACATTTGTGGCTCGGAGAAAACAAGGTATTTGCCCTGAAGAACTTTTTTGTAGGAAGAAGACTTTATAGATATTTGCGAGATATACTGACTTATTTGCATCTTTTTTTTTTTTTTTTGAAACACATGTCAGTATCTCTTACAACATTATTTGGAGGAGCACACTTTTCTTTTTGGTGGAAAGAATCTTTCCTAAACACAAGACTAAAACCTAGGATAAAAAGTCTACCTGTGCGCACAGGTAAGGACTCCACCTTCCCTAATGAACACTAGGGTTGGATCTTATGTTCACCTGGTCTTTCTTGATATGTGTAGTGTGAACCAAGATTACTTAGGCTCTTAAGTAGATGCAAACCAATGGATCCTGTACTGGTGTCTCAGGTACAAGAATACGTCTTTAGTTAGGAGAGATTCGGATCTATCTTGTCAATGCTCAAGTGAATTAAGCCGAGCCTGAGCGAATCAAGCTTCTGTGGCCTGGAAAGTCTTCAAAATAGAGGTTGAATATCCATAAACACTTATTGTATTTTTGTTTCAGCCTTCAGATCATTACTAAACACCTTTTTTTTTTTATAGAAATTGCATGATACCCTAAAATACCTAGATCCTATGGATGCCTATCCACCGCCCCATGCCAAACGATGCTATGTCCTCATATGCATGCAGGGTAGGGTAGATAAAGGACGAAAGATCGGGTAACGAGAGCTGAGGTGCAGGGTATACAGTAGGGTGGTAGGGTGGGTGGATGGTGGGTGGTGAAGTGAAAAGTGAAGTGATCGTGACAGTGGCGTGAAAAGTGATGGTGGATAGTGAGTGTTGTTGGGGTGCCTCCCAACGAGCATTGAATTTAACGTCCCCAGCTGGACTCAGAATGAGGCAAAAGATTAGTTACCCTCTAGCAGGGCAACAGTTTCTCCAACGGGGGCTGGTTCATGAGTAAGATAGGGTTTCAAACTCTACCCATTGGCCGTAAATTTATGCCTATATTTGGGATCTTCAATTTCAACGACTCCGTTGGGAAATGGTCTCGAGACCAGGAAAGGACCAGTCCATTTGGACTTCAATTTCCTAGGAAAGAATTTGAGCCGGGCATTATAGAGCCAAACTTGCTGAGATGGCTCAAATTCCTTTCGCTGAATACGGCTATCGTGAAAAGCCTTAGTGCACTGTTTGAAAGTTAAAGCAGAATCATAGGCTTCACGACGGAGCTCTTCCAGCTCTTGGAGTTGGAGTTTCCTTTCTCGACCACACATGTCTGGGTTGAGGTTACATTGGCGAACCGCCCAATAAGCGTGGTGCTCCAGCTCTACGGGCAAATGACAAGGCTTCCCATAAACGATTCTATACGGAGACATACTAAGGGGAGCCTTGAAGGCGGTCCGATACGCCCAAAGTACGTCAATCAGCTTGTCGGACCAATCCTTACGGTCAGGCCAAACTATTTTCTGGATACGCCCAAAGTACGTCAATCAGCTTGTCGGACCAATCCTTACGGTCAGGTCGAACTGTTTTCTGGAGAATCTACTTGATTTGCCGGTTTGACACCTCTGCCTGGTCATTCGTCTGAGGATGATACGGGGATGCGATACGATGGTGGACTCCATATTTCCTCAGAAGTGCCCGAAAAGAAGCATGGGTAAAGTGGCTTCCTCCATCCGAGATAATGGCTCGAGGGATCCCAAAGCGTGCAAAGATGTGATCTTTGACAAAGCGAGTGATATAACATGGTCAGCACGGCACGTGGGAATAGCCTCGATCCATTTCGAAACATAGTCAACGGCCATGAGGATAAATTCGAAGCCGTTGGAAGGAGGAAAGGGACCCATGAAATCAATTCCCCAAATGTCGAAGATTTCCGCAGCTAGAATGGTTGCAAGGGCATCATGTCACGACGTGACATTGACCCTAACGACTGGCACCTAGTGCAATGTTTGGCATAATTGTGTGCATCCTGGTGAAGGGAGGGCCAAAAGAAATTGCACTGCAACACCTTAGCTGCAGTTTTCCTCCCAGAGAAATGGCCTCCGTAGGCTTGATCATGGCATCAGGATAGCACACTAGGGAACTCGTTGTCAGGAACACAGCGACAGATGATTTGATCAGCACCTATGCGAAAAAGAAGTGGATTATCCCAGAAATAATACTTTGCTTCTGCCATGAGACGCTCGTGCTGGTTTTTAGGCCAACCACGTGGAAGGGATCCAGAAGCAAGGTAATTGGCGATGTCGCCATACCAAGGTCCACTTGCCACATTAATTGCCAATAGGTGCTCATCAGGAAAAATCTCATTGATCGGCAGAGTAAGTCCAATATGGTCAGGATCCAGTCTGGAAAGATGATCAGCCACAACATTCTGGGCTCCAGCCTTATCGCGAATCTCAATGTCAAATTCTTGGAGTAGAAGGATCCAACGAATCAGTCTAGGCTTGGCATCCTTCTTGTGCATGAGATGGTGAATGGCCGCGTGATCAGTGAAAACAATAACGTGTGAGCCCAGAAGGTAAGAGCGGAATTCTCCAGCCCAAAGATTACCGCTAGTAGTTCTTTTTCAGTGGTAGTATAATTACACTGGGCCTTGTCCAATGTCTTATTGGAGTAGTACACCACGAACGGATGTCTATCGCGTCTTTGTCCCAGGATGGCTCCGACTGCAAGGTCGGAAGCGTCACACATGAGTTCAAAGTCGAGGGACCAATCAGGTGGCTAAAGAACAGGGGCCTTGGTGACAGCATTACGCAACTGCGTGAATGCTCATATGCAGTCGGGGCCCATATCGAAGGGTACGTCGGTCGATAGGAGATGAGTTAAAGGTTGAGAAATCTTGGAGAAATCTTTGATGAATCTCCTATAGAAACCGATGTGTCCCAGGAAGGAGCAGATTTGTTTGACAGAGCCAGGCACAGGTAAATCAGCAATTACGTCAAGCTTAGCTCTGTCAACCTTGATGCCCCTATCGAAGATGATATGCTCGAGAACAATTCCTTCGTGCGCCATAAAATGACTTTTTTCCCAGGAAAGCATGAGGTTTACATCAATACATCTCCTAAGGATACGGGTCAGGTTGGCAAGACAGTCATCAAAAGATGGTCCAAAGATCGAAAAGTCATCCATGAAGACCTCGAGAAAGTCACCCACCATGTCATGGAATATCGCCAGCATACATCTCTGGAAAGTTGCTGGCGCATTACAAAGTCCAAACGGCATCCTTCTAAATGCAAAGGTACTGAAGGGGCAGGTAAAAGTGATTTTCTCTTGGTCCCAGGGGTCAATTGCCACCTGGTTATATCCTGAGAATCCATCCCGGAAATAGAAAAATTTATTTCCCGCTAACTGCTCCAGGATTTGGTCAATGAAAGGTAGCGGAAAGGATCTTTCTTAGTTGCAGCATTGAGTTTCCTATAATCTACACACTCTCCAAGATGTAGGAGTGCATGTAGGGATGGATTCTCCCTTGGCATTGACACGGATGGTGAGTCCTGCCTTCTTGGGCACAACGTCAATCAGACTCACCCAGGGGCTATCGCTGATTGGGTAGATTATACCCGCATCCAGCCATTTAATGATTTCTTTCTTAACGACCTCCCGCATGTTAGGGTTGAGATGTCGCTGCATCTCGTGGGAAGGTCGAGCCTCCTCCTCTGTATATATACGGTGAGTGCAGTAGGAGGGGCTAATGCTAGATAAGTCTGATAAAGACCATCCAATGGCTGCCTTGTGTTCCATTAGGACCTTTGTTAGTTTGCACTCTTGCTCCTTGGTCAATTTTGAACTGATGATTACAGGGAGCGTTTCAGTTGGTCCCAAGAAAACATACTTAAGTGTGCTAGGCAGCTCTTTCAGCTCAGGAGTGGATGGTGAAAGGTTTGGCATTTCATGGGACGAGAGTGTCCCAGGCGGATCGGAGAACAAGTCGGGAGGAAGAAGTTGGCCCTTAGATTGGCCAAGAAGAGGGGCTTCTTGGATAGATGGATCCAAAAAGGAATAGCCCCAGTGAGAAGTATATGGGCTCAAGGTCCCAGTGTGGATTTGCAAATCCTCCTGATTTGGCGGGAAAGAAAGGGCAATCCGATCTTCAAGAGTATGGACTGGAGGTGAGTAGCTCGGATATGACTCAGACCACGAGGTATGGGAAGCGGAGAAAACCTTGTCAGAAGTCTGGTCAGGAGAAGGTACGGGACAAGGGAGGGATAGGGGAACGTCACAATATGTGTCGGTCAGGAAATCGTCAATGTTTACAGGTAATTCGTAGCAGTCAGAACAAGTCCCAATTAGTCCGATACATGCGCTGACGGCCATGTCCTCGTCAAATGTGTCATCCTCGATACAATCGCAATCAAAGTTCTTGGCTGCCTTGAAGATGTTAAGCATGAGCTTTTCAGATCCAACGGCAATCTCAATACAGCCCGCCTTGCAGTCGATATGGGCGCGGTCTATGGCCAAGAAAGGTCGACCAAGGATGATCGGAGAATCAGAAAGTGAGCTAGGAACTTCCATATCTAAAACAAAAAAGTCAACAGGAAAACAGAGACTGTTGACCCTAACCACCACGTCTTCCACCACACCCTTTGGGATTTTGACAGAACGATCTGCCAACTGTAACGTGACAGGGGTGGGTTCAGATTTCCTAAGGAAAATTTTTTGAGCATGATGGTCAGTATATGATTTATGGAAGATCCTAGATCAAGCAGGGCAAGGTTAAAATTGCAGCCTTGGATGCTACAGGAAATAAGCGGTGTGCCCGGATCTTTCTTCTTCGGTGGTAGATTTGATAGTATAGCACAACTCGCATGAGGCGAGAGAACCACTAAATTCTTGGGTTTCTTTGACTGTCGCTTGGGTGTTGTGTAGTCTTTGAAAAATCAGGCGATAGTAGGTATGTGGTCGATAGCCTCTAGCAGGGGTACCTTGTTTTCTACATCCCTGAACAAATTACGCAGGTTATCAAAGGCTTGCGTGTCTTTCTTCTTGCCTTTTGGCTCCCTTAGTAGAGCCTCAGGGAATGGGACTGATTCTGGCACCAATTTGGGTGTATCGTCCTCTCGCGAATGCGGTGCGCATCCCGAATGAGAGGGCGATGAAGAAGATGGGCCAGGATTAGGTCGAGGCAGATCGACAGTCTGCTTGCCGCTCCTCGTAGTGATAGAATTGGATGATGTGGGTTCAATGGGATCATACAGCGGAGGAGGGTTCGCAATAGGGACATAAGAGTGCGGTGCTGCAGCGGGATTAGCCTGAAATCCCGGTGGAATGCTCGGAGCTTGCAGAATCTGATTAACCTGCCCCTGAGAAGGTCGTACCTGTGGTTGAGGACCACGGGGTATGAAATTTCACGGGTTTGGAACAGGTTGGGCGGGAAGAGTGCCCTGAGATCGAGTTGCCATGCGTAGTTGACTGATCTCAGCATTCTGCTGCGCCAATTGGTGTTGAAGAGAGGTCATGTTCTCTTCATGGTGCTTTGACATTTTTGTCATCATTAGCATCAATTTGTCAAGAGGACTTGATGTGTGTTCCGCTTGCGGTATGCATAGGATTAGACTGGGCCGTTGGGATGACGGGTGCGAACGGTCGCATTGGTCCACTCGCGGGGTTTTGGCGAAGCGAGTTGTTGGACCATGCAAAGTTCGGATGATTATGCCACCCTGGGTTATAAGTGGAAGAGAATGGGTTGTTCCCCAGGGCGCAAGCGTCTTCTATGCCAGAAGACGTGTCCGCGTGTAAATACGCGTCTGAGCACACGGAGGCTTGGTCCTCAGTGTTGAAATACTGGCTCATAGAAGCCAGATCCACATGACTTACTGAGTCGCTCGGCGCGACACTCGATAAGTCTCGGGATAAGCCTGGTATTGGAAGAATTAGGATTGTGATGAAGTGGTGAGGTGGGAGTGTTTGCCATAGAACGGGCGGGGTTGGCCAGAATCTCGTCCAGCTTCTTGTGTACGACGGAGACTTCATCCAATTTCTGTGCGATAAGGCTAAGATTTGTGGATGAATGGGAGGGTCCCGTGTCAACTTCGTGGAAATTTTGAGGCAGGCTGGTACGATTAAAGGCAACAATGGGGGCATTGTTCATTGAGTTTTCACTCATATTTTCAAATAATTCGAATGCTCCATTCTCGTTTTTATTCATAAAATTCCCTCCGCAGGAAGCGTCTGCAATCTGCTTCAAAGTCTCATTTAGCCCATAGTAGAAAATTTGGGCTATATGCCACATAAGTAGATCGTGGTGCGGACACTTCCTGAGGAGGTCATTATATCTCTCCCATGCCTCATGAAATTGTTCACCGTTTTGCTGCGTAAATGAAGTGATAGCACGGCGAAGCGCATTGGTTCACCCGATTGGGAAGAACTTCTTGAGAAACGCTATTCGCATCTCTTCCCAAGAGTGGTTGGTTCTTCCAAGGGTGTGTAACCACTGTGACACTTTATCCCGCAATGAAAATGGAAACATTTTCATGAGGACTATAGGTAACCCGATATTCTAGGTTTAACAATTTCAGCCAATCGGGTTAGGTCTTCCAAGTGGAGAAAAGGATCTTCACTTGCAAGACCATGGAAGTGAAAATTTATTAGGCCAATTATGTTAGGTTTCAGTTCAAAGTTGTCCCCGCCCATGGGGACTCGAATTTGTCCTACGGTCTCTGTTGCAGCGGGATTCTGATAGGAGCTAAGAGACCTAGGCTCCTCCCATTCGGGAGGGTTCTGCATTTCCTCCAATGTTTCCCTTATGGCTTCAATTTTCTCATTATACATTTCCATTTGGGCTTGGAGGCAGGTTATGGGATCTAAGGCTCCACCACCTGGTGGGTTTTGAGGGCAGTTTCCTCCCTCGGGATTTGGGGGTGGGCATGCAGCCATGTTTGTGGAGGAGGAGGATGATTCAGCTTCTTTTCTAAATTTATCAGACAATTCACACAGTTCAGGGTTTTGTGACCTCCTCCCAAACATGCACTACCACAGGAAGAATTGGGGGGGTAAGAAGGGAAAAGAGATGAGAGAAATGCACCGCAAAGGTACACTTGATGACAAATCAATACAATCAAATTCCTAACCTCTATAGTGTGCCCTTAGACCTAAAGATCTAAGTTACCTATTATCACGAACTACGGAACCGAATGCGAGCACTGCGGAACCACCGGGCCAGATTGAAAGGCCGTTTACCCCAGTCTTAGACACCCGATAGCACGCGGGAACCCTTACCAGCTTGTAGGCGCTACACGCAGGTAGTTAGACCTTCAATCCTTAATAAGGGTGAAGTTACTACCAATTTTAGTTAGAGGCTTAGGATCAAGTGCTTTTGGAATGTGAAGGGCGTTGTTTACGGGTAATGCCCAAGTGATTGATTTTTAGAGTGTGTAAATCAAGCATGCAATGGGGAAATCTCCCCGAATTGAAGTTTTTAATTGGTGAATGGTTTTTAGAATTTAGCCTTAAGTAGTATGGATTTTAGGATTTTGCTGAAATACCAATTCAACCAATCTCTAGGTTTTGAGAGAATACAAGTTTTCTTCTAAGCCCAACAAACCCTTCTTCAATGTCCGTTGGTTAATGCATGCTAGAATGCAATGGGCTTGCCTAAATGGAGATTTCTATGTGTGGATGCACGAATCAGTTTTAGATTAGTGTGAAAGGGAGCCAAAGCACTACCATTCAAGTGCTCCCAATCACCAGAATGATTTCCACACATAAAGCTCAACCAAAAGATAAAGAAAATCAATTTGTTGGGGTTGAAGTATTCGGGATAGAATCTTAGGCACGTGAAAGGTCGTGGTGGGGTTGGAATCAACTCAATTCCAAGTCTCCCCACCAAAAAGGTGATCCCGAATTGTAGATAAGTTAGGCAAAGAGGGATGGCAATCAATCTTTTTATTTGCCTCAAAGAATACTTCACACGGTGAAAAATTCAAGAATCAAGATTCTTGGATTTTCGCTATGCGAAGTAAGGTGGGAAATCCTGGGGCAGTGGGAGTAAGGGCAAACAAGTGAATTTTAATCCACTTGCCCCAAGAGATCCCAAGAAGTTTTTTTTTAGTTTAGTTTTTTTTTTTTTTAAGGGGACAAGTTAACCTAGGTTGCTAAGAAAGAAAGACCTACTTGTGCAGCAATGTGTGTGAAGCTCCAGTGCGGTGTCGACGTCTTCACGCTCTCGTTCCCACCTTGGATCTGCCCACGTCTCTGACTTCGTCTGCCTGCCTTCTCCTTGCAACAAGTTTACCTGCACACCAAAAACAGAGACACCTGTGAAGAGAAGGGTGTGAGAAGAGAAAAATTAAAGGAATGGAGTAAAAACTTACTTGAAAGCATACTTCCCCAGCAACGGCGCCAGAAAGATATGTGGTCGGACCCGGATAGGTTGTGTTAATATGGTAATTTTATCGTTGAAGTGTGTATAGTGGTTAACCTAAATCGAGCCTAACCATCTCTTTACAAAATATTTTTTTTTACCTGGCCTACTTGATTTTATCTTGGTCACTTTTAGGCCCAGGGTCGAACTCAGGGAAGTGGGGTTAGAAGTCAAGTTTCTACGCCTTTCCTACAATGAATCTCTTCCGTTCAGTTATTATGTTTTTGGTGTTTTTCTATTTAGATTTTTTTTTCTGATAACTCTTATCCTTGAGGCACACCCTCAAAATTAGGTTCTTGGCTTTGAGCCAAATTAGGGTTCCAAAATTGGTCTTGCTATTCACAAGACCGAGTACCTGCAAGTCAAGGATTATCTTTTCTCTTTTTTATATTTTTTTGTTTATCTTTTTAATGGCAAGAAAGAGAAATAGAAATAAAGTAAATATAGTATATATATATGTATAAAGGGGTGGGGGTGGAGGTGGAGATGGTGTGCAGCACAGTGTCGAGTCGGTCGTCATCTAGAAAGACGCAACCAACAGGACGAAGTACCACGTGGAGTGGAATGTGGATGGGTGAAAGATGAATGCGAACACGCTTTCTATACGCGTGTATCGGGGAATATCAACAACTGGTGCAGATATTCCCGTGATACAACGTATGGTAAGTGATGTGAAAATATATATATATATATGTCTATATGTAAATATATCTATATGTATATATGGTTATAAATATATAGGTATCTATGTAGTTATATGTGTATATATATGTATATATATATAGGTATGTAACTATATGTATAGATATATATATATGTATATGTATGTATATATAACTATATAGATGTATATATATATATATAGTAATATATGTATATAGATATATGTAGATAGATATGTATATATATATATATATATGCATATATGGTTATATAGATATATATGTATATATGTACGTATATATATATATATATATATATACAAGTATTTGTGTATATATATGTATATATATATATGTATGTATATAAATATATATATATATATATATATATATATAAATATATATATGTATAAAGTAGAGTATAGGTGTGTGTGTAAGTGTCGGCAGAGAGAGTGAGAGAGTGCTGTGAGAGAGAGAGGGAGAGAGAGAGAGAGTGCTGCTGGAGTGAAGGCTGGGAGAGTTAAGGCGTTTGCAGCAGTCAGGCGTCGTCTGAGGCTTCACACGCTTGCGCAGGCGCGTATGCGCGTAGAGAGGCACGCGCCAGAGGGAAGTGGACGCGGAGGAAGGAATCGCAGCACACAGCGCTGCGTGGAGAGGCAAAGGGAGCGGGCGAAGACGCAGGCGGGTGCGGGAGCACGCAGAGGCGGGTGTACGCAGAAGCGCGGGTGGGCGCTAGAGCGGGCTCGGGGTGGGATGCGCGCACGGGCTAGCGGCGGTTGCGGTGCGCCGGGTGACCGGTTAAATGAGAAACTTACCGGTCACCACACTGTAGCCACAGTGTTTCGCTGACTGGCATGAACAGTGGCTACAGTGCGTGGTCGAGCTGCGCTATCGGGCGTGACCGATTCCGTGAGTGCGGGGAGCCGATGCGGCTGGCGTGCGCGTGGGGAAGCTGTGCTAGCTGCTTGCTTGCGGTGAAGCGGTTCTCAGCAGGGCGCGCGAAGAGGGCTGCTGGTGTGCGCGGCGGAGCGCGAGGGTGACTTGCTGGCTTGCATGGTGGCTTGTGCGTGTGGAAGAGGAGTTCGGTGCCGTGCTGCTGCTGTGTGGAGCTTGAGCTTCAAAGCTTGAAGCTCTTGCTCCAATGGTGGAAATGGCTTGGAAAGTTGAAATAGGGAAGATAAGACCACCACGCCCACCGGCTCTTTGATGAGCTGAGCGGTGGTGGTCTCATGGTGGTGGGTGTGCACCACAGTGAGGTACTCCTGCCCACAGAGTGGCTCCTCAGAGGCGGAGAAGCTGCATATGGAGGGAGAGGGGGAGGAGATGGCCTGGAGAAGAAGGTGCTATGTCTGTGTTGGATGGTGGACCAGCCTCCGTTGCAAAGAAGAAGCTGCCCTATTTTATAGAGGAAGGCATGCACAGCCATGCCCTGGCTGTGCATGCGGCTGTGCATGGCTTGGTAGGGCATGCGGCTACAGGATAAGCTTGCTGTAGAGCATGGCGTGAAGAAGAAGAGGCCATTCCTTGCAACCGCACGGAGAAATTCAAAGCCAATTAAAATTAAAAATAAAGATGGTGAATTTTGCAAAGCAGCACTTGAGGAAAAACGTAATTTCGCGGCCATTTTATTTACTCTCCTCCCCTCTCAAATAAATGCATACATGCGTGTATTTTTACAAATGCGACTATGGATACCTAATATGCACTGGTAATGCTAGGAAATAGCACAAGATGGCACGATTGTAGGTGTATTTTTGCGGTGCAATCAAGAGGCGAATGAAGTAGAGGAGCTCAACATGGAGGAACTCTTAGGCAATCTCATGGCTTATGATAGAAAGGTAAAGCAAAAAAAGAAGGATACACTGGAGCAAAATCCAAGAAATAGCTTAGCTTTTAAAGTCACATCGAATAGTGAGGTAAGTTTCGATGCCGAAGAACTTAAATTTTTAACTAACAAATTTGTCAAGTTTCTTAAGATTAGGTAATCAAAGAAGAAGGAGAAGAAAGAGAAGGAAAGTCAATACCATTGCTATCATTACAACAGGAAGGGGCATATTAGACCCTAACGCCCTCTTCTAAAGAAGGAGAAGAAGAAGGAGAATAGATACAAGAAGAAAGCATTCCAAGCCACTTGGGATGATTTGACCTTGAAGGAGAAAAGAATGAAACCACGTGCCTTGGTCTCATGGCAATCGCGGAGAATGAAAGTGAGGATGAGAACTCCGACAATGAGGAGGTAAGTCCTTTTTCTATTAATGAGTTGCAAGTAGCTTTAGAGGAACTTTATGTTTTGAGTAAAGAATTGAAAGTAGAGAATAAAAATTTGAAAAAGGAATCTAGGACCTTAAAAATTGAATTAGATAATCTTGTTACTAAAGATTTAGATCTAAATGCCTATTTTGATTCAATCAAATGTGAAAAGAATAGTCTTGCTCTAGATAATAATGAACTAATCCTAGAGAGAAGAAAATTGACTGAAGAGAATACATTGCTCAATATGAAATCTCTAGTTTGAAAATCAAATTGAGCTTTATGGAAAAAGAGCTTGCATGTCTTAAGGAAAACTCTAATAATTTGATGAATAAATTACATAATTTTTTTAATGAAAAGTTAGCTCTAAACAAAAGATTGAGAATGGCTCTCCAAGGAGGCCCGCTAACAAATCTAGATCCAAATTGACTTGGATCCCGAAGAGAGAACTTAAATCTTGTCTTGTAGGTTTAAATGAAGATTTCAATGTAAAAGATTGGACCTACAAGATGAAGAATGGTCGAATTGGGAGGACCAAAGAGTAGATCAAAGAAGAAGACAAGATGATCAAAGAGATGACTGACAGAGCTCCCAGCGAACTGATTGGAGCTGAGATGACCTATACTCAACTAAGTTGAGCTGGATCTGAGCTGACTTTAGCTAGGTTGAGCTAAGATGAGCTGCCCTGAGCTACCATTCAGCTAAGATGAGCTGAATGGAGCTTAATGGAGTTAACCCTAACCCAAGTGAGCTGGCATCCAGTTATGATGAGCTAGATTTGGCTGAGTCCCAACTGGATTGAGCTTCCTATTCACCAATTGCCTTCTTGAGTTCTAGGGTTTAGGGATCTGACTATCTGTTCATCCCTAACATTCAAATAAACATGTCAAAAATATAACAAATCATGCAATGCATGTCCAACCAAATTGATGCCTAAATGCAACCCAAAAATCCATTTGCGGAGTTAAAATCCTAAGAGTTAGGTTTGTTTTAGGGCATAAGAATGGTGATAAATGCCCATTTATCACCATTCTTATGTCCTAAAACAAACCTAACTCTTAGGATTTTAACTCCGCAAATGGATTTTTGGGTTGCATTTAGGCATCAATTTGGTTGGACATGCATTGCATGATTTGTTATATTTTTGACATGTTTATTTGAATGTTAGGGATGAACAGATAGTCAGATCCCTAAACCCTAGAACTCAAGAAGGCAATTGGTGAATAGGAAGCTCAATCCAGTTGGGACTCAGCCAAATCTAGCTCATCATAACTGGATGCCAGCTCACTTGGGTTAGGGTTAACTCCATTAAGCTCCATTCAGCTCATCTTAGCTGAATGGTAGCTCAGGGCAGCTCATCTTAGCTCAACCTAGCTAAAGTCAGCTCAGATCCAGCTCAACTTAGTTGAGTATAGGTCATCTCAGCTCCAATCAGTTCGCTGGGAGCTCTAGCTAGCTCAACTAAGTTGACAGCAGTCCACCTCAGCTTAGGTCCAGCTCTCCCTAACTCCACTCAGCTCATGGTAGCTGAACTCCCTTTAGCTTAGCTACTACTTGTCAACTAGTAGCTAAGGTAGCTTAGGAGTTCCCACCAGAAGTAGGTCCAACTCAACCAAGCATCAAACAAGTTGAGACTAGCTCAACGTAGCTCAACTACTCAAGCTTAAATGCTAGCAGAAGAACTACCTAGCTAAGCTGAGTAGCTAAGTCCTCATGTAGGTCTCTTTAGCAAAATCAGCTCTAGTGCAGCTTTGGTTAAGCTCTATACAACTTTTCCTCAACTCCCCTTCCCTAAACCCTAGCTCCATCCTACCTCCTCTACTCAACTACTAGCTAAGCTAGCTTATCTAGCTTATCTTAGCTACAGCTTAGCTCCCAATGGCCGTCCACCACCTATAACTAACCCTAGAACCCACCTATCTACACTTCACCAAGTAGACTTAAACCTAGTCCACCCAAGCTCCTACCTTTGGTGCCAACAATAGACACCTCTTGGCCCCTCAACTACCACCAAGAGCCACCCTGTTTTGGCACCAAAATACCCTTGTAGAAGCCCTTTGTTTTGGCACCAAAACACCACCATATCATGGCCCTACACCTCATCACCTAAACCATCTCCACCCTCCATTGAGTGGTGCCAACCAAGCCCCTTCTAGAACCCCCTTTTTGGCGCCAACTCAAGAGGCACAAAGGATGGTAATCACCACCTTTGAATTGGTGCCAACCAATAGTAGCCTTAGGATCAATTAACTACCCTAAAAACCCATCATAACCATCCATCCTAAAGCCACCTACAACCCCCATCCTTTCCTATATATATCCCCATTAACCACCACCATACCTTCACCTTTGGATTTGTTATATTCTACCATTCATCCACCTTCATAGTCGGCCAAGAAAAGAAGGAGAAGAAGATTAAGGGGACACTCTGTCCCCTTGGTGCCTTCCCCTCTTCCCTTCTCTCTTGTGCCCATGCCAGCCAAAGGGATTAGCCAGGCAAGGAGGACCTTGGGAGGAGGTCTTGAGGGTGGTGCACACCCACCCTAGGAGGAGTCTTGTGGGTGGAATTCTTCCACCCTTAGAGGAGCAAGGGCACGCCCATCTAGTGCTTGCTAAGAAGGACACCAACTTGGAGGAGCTTTTCAAAGAAGGAAGGAGAAGGAAAGATCCTTTTCAAGCCCAGGAGTAGTTGAGCTTGGAGCAAGGACTCTCTCCTCTTCACCACCATCACCAGGAGGATCTTTGTTTTACCAATTTTTGTCTTTAATTTTGTAGTAGAAGCATTCCTCTACAAGCATTCCTGTAAAACAAGTTTCTCTTTATATTAAGTTGCCTTTCTTAAATTTTGTGCATCTTTATTTATTGTCTTTTCTAGGACTTTTCACTCCCTCTCTCCAATTACCCTTGGTTTTCACGTACCTAGGGTGAGCTTAGAGAGAGGATTATCTTGTCACTTTAGTGTTAGCATTAGCAATTTAGGTGTAGTCGTTCTCCCACTCACAATTGCATAATTACCCGTTATTTGAAAATCCAAAAAAATCTTATATTCAAAAATTTAGAAAAAGAAAGTTGATTTCCATATCAAGCAAGAGTGTTTCAAAGTGCATTCCTACCTCCCTTGAGACGACCCGAATACTTTACCAAGTACTCGATTTTACAAAATTTAAAAGCAATAAAAACCGTAATTACAGATAGCGCATTTCTTCTCATCACTTTTTGGCGCCGTTGCCGGGGAGGCACGACTTAGTCACATATTTTATCTCTCTCTTGCTTTATTAGGTCTTCACGAATTTTGTTTTGTGTTTTGTTTAGGTGTGAACCAAGTGGGGGAGAGGGATTCAGATTCGCTTAGAGTGGGAAACTTCGAGTGAACTTGTCATCCTGTGTACTTCAAGTTAATACCCTCGGCCATCTCTTGTATCATCAAAATCTCTTAAATTAAATTTTCAAAAAAAATCAAAAGCAAGAAAAATTAAGGGTGGTGAAACCCTAAAACTCTTTGTGTTTCTTGTTTGCTTCATTTTTCCACCACCTTTACTCTATTGGTGTTTGATTTTTGAAAATCTGACTTTTGTCTTGACTTTTAGAAAATAGGTTCTGGTGGTTAGGGGTTTTCTAAATTCACTAAATTTCACCCAAGGAAGCCTCTTTGAGTTAGGAACCTTGAGTGAAATTTTCAAGAAATTTTTCTAAATAGAAACAATTAAAAAATTCACGAACTGCATAGGGGTTAGATCTTATTTTCTTATTATTTTCTTACTGTTCATGGATTTTATAAATTTTTATACTCATCAGATTTAGACGAACTTTATATTTCTAGAAACCTTGATAAATTTGCTACATCATATAAAATTCTAAAAAAATTTTAAGATCAGTTGAGGTTTCTACAGAATCAATTCCCCAAATCTATCACTTCTGACTCTTGACACCAATAAGAAGAAAAGTTTAAAAAAAATCATGAAATTTCCTCAAATGATAAAAAGATAAATTTTGGATTCCTTTTTGGATTTTACATCAAGTGGTGGTGTTGTTTTCTTGTTTGGATCACCACTCTTCAAGATTTCATGAAAAAAGTTCATTTAGGAGTTTCATAGTTAGGATTTTCAATTATAGGGTTTTGATTTTATTCTCTCTTAGTCACACATACACTCAAAGGAATTGATTCTCACCAACTTAAAACTTGATTGTCTTATTGTGTGATTACCTTCAAACTTGTTTGAACATTTAGATAGAGAGAATCATAAAATCTACAAAAATTTTATCAAAACCCTAAAATCTTTTCACAAAAATCATTGTTTGCAAACCTCTTGTTTTGGCTTGGGCCTCACTTCCCACCCAATTTTCGCACACACAAAAATTGAAATAATCAGGCATTACCTCAATTAACACCCATCACATTTCTTGTGCACTTTAGCCTCCTAGACCTAATTAAAATCTATAATATTTTGACCCCTAAGATTTTATCAAACTTAGGCTTGCTACCTAGGTCTTAAGATTTCCTTAGTTGGTTTCAATTCCTTCATCTATATCTGGTGCTAGACTGAGGGGTTGTGTCAAATGACCAGGCGCAGGTTTGTATAAGCCCCCAGTGATTTTCCTGGGACATGCTTGGGCCCAACTCTCCCCTTAATCAGTCAAGCCAAATTTGTTAAAGGAATGACTATCAGCTACCGATTTCTTACTTCTTAGGTAAACCAAGTCTTAGGTAATTTTTAGGGAGTTACCCTTAAGTTAGGTCTAGAATTTTGCTTGCTTGGTTGCACACTTATTCTTCTCATCTTTCCATCCTCTCCTCTGCATTCTTCCTTTGTATGCATGGGCGGCATCCCAAAATCCACACTTGGAGGGACCTCTTGATTCTGCCGCTCCTCACGAAAAGACTTTCTTCCTCTCATTTTCATTCTTCAAAAATGGAAAATCCCTAAAATAGGTCCTACGCCGCTTCCACCTCTCACCGACAAAACACTTTTGACCCCACCTCTAATCCTATTTCTAACCCTTCCACCCAAAATCCACAATCTAACTCTCTTTTTGACTTACCCATCCCCAAGTTGCTCGTCCTAGAACTACTTGAGATGCCATAAGGACAAAATCAAGGCCCCCTACCCAATCCCCTATACATGATGGTTGAGCAATTGGCTCAACTACAAGCAAACCAACAATAGTTGGCTAGGACTGTAACGAACCTAGCTAACAACGGGTGAAACCCACCACCCCGTCAATAGCGTGTCGTTCCTCTTAAGGATTTTTATGATCCTTCCAATTATGAGGACAGAGCACGGGTGGTCATACCAGAAGGGGACTTTGAGATTAATCTTGTCATTCTGACCTTAATCAAGCACTTCCATGGCCTTCCTCAGGAAGACCTGTTCAGCCACCTTAAGGAACTTACTATCCTCACATAGATGACCCATTCTCGCAATGTGCAAGAGGATTTATGGCTGATGCGGTTATTCCCGCTTTCCCTAAAGGATAAGGCTGCATACTGGTTCAGAACCATTGGAAAACCCATTACCACTTGGCCTTAGCTTAAAACTGCTTTCCTAAAGAAATTCTTCCTCGTTGGTCGTACAATTTCCCTATGATGATCTATTACGACCTTCCAACAAAAACCTGGCAAGACCTTACATGATGCTTGGGAGTGATTCCAGGATCTTTTAAGAAGTTTCCCGAACCACGAGGTTTCACTATGGCAGCTCATGTAGATCTTCTACCATGGATTAGAAGATCAACTTTGACATTTCGTCAATTCCTTGTGTGGCGACAACGTCCTGAATAAGGATGTTGAGAGTGCTTATGATCTTTTTGAAGAAATGATTGAAAGCTCATTTAACCATGCATCCATGAACACCTTTAGCAGGACTACCAACTTGCAGTTCGGGGATCATGAGATAGGCACTCAATCAATCCCTTCTACCCAAGGCGACCTTCAAATGATTTCCCACAAACTCGACCAGATGCAATTAAATCAGAAGAAAATCGAGGAAAGGCTTACTACACCCACCCAGGTTCCACATCCGACCCCGCTTAACATTCTAAAGAGAGAGAACTTACACAATCTCAATACTGTCCCTATTGAGTATAATCAATTTTCTGAGGCTTTATATTTTTCCCCAGGGACTTGCAGTTATCCAAATGCTAACCCCATTGAGAATATTTTCGCCCTCCAAGAGAAATTTAGAACTCCCTCCAACTCCATTTGGAGTAATTACTCGACTCACTCCTGGCCCAATCAGGTGCCCTCTTAGAAACAAAATCAATTTGGAGGGTATGGGTAGAACTGGACTTTCTATCAACCTGGGCCATCCTAAGAAGACATCAATGCCCAAGTTATGAAAACCCTGCAAGGGATGCAAAATCAGATGTTGGAGGTAATCTGTGTTGTTACAAATCTCCATAATCAGATTGGGGTTACTTCAACCGAGAGACCTATAGGACATCTGCCTTCCCAACCCATACCCAACCCTATCAATCAGAGGAACCACTACCAGGGCGGGCACTCAAATCAGAACCATACTAATAAACCTCTAATCAACTTAGCATCACAACATTCACCATGTTTCCGTCAACATCAGCCCCCCCAACCCCCACATAGGAACAACCAAACTGCCAATGCAGTTACTTTGAGGAATGAGAAAACAATCACTGATCTTGGGCCTTCACACCAACTTGATGAAATCCACACTACCTAGTGCAAGTCCACTCTCCTAACACCATCACTCAGGGAGAAAAAGAAATTGATTATCACAACATGACTCCTGTCCCTTTTCCCTAAGCTCTCCACTCTACCACCAATAGAAGAAAAAAATCTGAGCCCACAGATGAGGAACACACGGAATTATTTGGGCAAGTTTAGATCAACATCCCTCTCCTAGACACAATCAAATATATCCCTGCCTATGCTAAGTTTTGAAGGATCTCTGTACTCCAAAAAGTCAAAATAAAAACCTAAGAAGAGTTCATCGTTGGAAGATAGTAATATTTGTCATACAGAGCAAGCTGCCTCCTAAGATGAAAGACTCGGGCATGCCTTTGATTTATGTAATTATTGATGATACTACATTTAACCGCACCCTTCTTGATCTCGGTGCCTCAGTCAATATCATCCCCATAGTTCTATTCGAGAAATTTAAGATCAGTGATCTTAAGCCTGTCGAGGTTACCTTACAATTAGCTGACCAATCTGCAATCAAACCTCCAGGGATTGTCTATGATGTCCTTGTCAAGGTTTAGAATTGTGTCTTCCCTGTAGATTTTCTACTCCTTGACATTGAGGTACTTGAATTTCTAATCAATGGCCCTATCATTCTTAAACGACTCTAGATACCACTACTATCTAGGAATATAAATTTAAAAGCTGATTGGTTCTGCACGTTGCAATGACATTAAAACTCCCATTTATAAAACCGTGTAAATCTCTCATCACTTTTCCTCCCAAGCTTCTTTACTCCACCACCAACCCAAAAAAGAAATCCGAGCCCATGACTGAAAAACTCATGGCTTTATTTGGGCAAGTTCAGATCAATATCCCTCTCTTAGACGCAATCAAGTATATACCTTCCTATGTCAAATTTTTAAAAGATACCTGTAATCCCAAAAGGCAGACTAAAAACCTAGGGCAGGTGCATCTTTCGGAGATAGTAAGCTCTGTTATAAAGAGCAAACTACCTCCTAAGATGAAAGACTTGGGTGTGCCTTTGATTTTAGTAATTATTGATGATACCACTTTCAATTGCACCCTTCTCGATCTCGGTGCCTCAGTTAATATCATACCCATAGTTTAATTCGAATAATTTTAGGTCGGTGATTTAAAACCTACCGAGGTTATCCTATAATTAGTCGACCGATTTGCAATCAAACCCTGTGGGATTGTTGAGGATGTCCTTATCAAAGTCCAGAATTGGGTGTTCCGTGCAGACTTTCTGGTCCTTGATATTGAGGTACCCGAATCTTTGATTAATGCCCAATAATTCTTGGATGACCTTTTTTGGCCACCGTAAAAGCGAATATAAATTGCCATACAGGCAAAATGGATATCAGTTGCATCGGCCAAACCATCACTCTTGATATCTTCAAATCCTCCAAGAGATTCCATGACAATGATAAGTGTTTCGAGGACTCAGATACAAAAATATCCAATTTGGTGGAGACAATGTTAATAGATACCCTTCCTGACCACAATTTTTTCGAGGACTTTGACTCTGAATCATTGGTCGGCGAAATCTATGACTTGGAGCCATGTCTTCCGTTAAAATCTCTTCCTGATTATCCACCTGACCCACCCACCCTTTCACCCCACCGTTGCACACTAACCTCACCTATCCCTCATCATTTCTCTCTCACTCCCCTTCCATTGGACCTACCACCAGACCCACCGGAGTCTAGCATTCATCGTGAAGTAAAACAATGGCCAGACTCAGGTTATCCTTCCATTTTTCCATCCAATTTTGATCCCCATACTTTTACTACTCATCTTTTAAGGGATCCAGAGCAAGACCTTTTTCATGCAGGCATTCAAGTGTCCAATTATTTACATGATGATTCGTCTTCTGTGCATAAATTCACGCCTAGCTAAATGGCGTAAAAGATGGCACTAGATGGGAGGTAACGCTTCATTTTTTCCCACTTTTCATTTTTCTTTTCTTTAGAGGTTTTTCCTATCCAGATTTTGACTGCCTTCACCAAGGTAATCTCTTTTCCCTTTCTATTGCATGCGAACATGCCATATCATAAGCATGGGGGGGGGTGTTTTTAAAATTTGATGATTAAATTCAGGATTTTCAATACCCAAAAACATGCAATTTTCTTGTTTCATTTTCTGCATGCATACCCAAAAAAATAAAAAAGTTGAAAACTTTTTAAGGAAATTTTGAAATTAGGACTAAGGTTGAAGATTCATTCAAGGTCCAATGGGATTTAATTTTTAACAAACTAGGGACAAGGATACGGATCTAATTATTAGGATTTCTGGACCTATTTCTAGACAAGACCAGGTATCATTCTTTAAATTCCACCTAAACTCATGATAGTTCAGGTGACATGATCTCCCTTTGTGACCTGTAAAGTTTCTGGCTTAGCTTCCGATTCAAAAACTTTCATCTCTTGCAAAATTTCTTGTGTCAAAATTCACAAGCCAACACCTAAAAAACAATTAGAAATTAGAAAAACCCTTTATTTGGCCTTGGTAAAGTCTGAAGCAGATCATTGGTTTTAGTTCCCACTGCCGAGAAGGAGGCATATGCCTCCTTTAAGGATGCGATGTCAACATGTTACACCCTCAGCGCTGCTCTTTATCTATATTCTATATCTTTAGATGGAGCATTAAGGAGCAATTTTGCAACTCAAGTGTCTTGGACGGTGCTCTACCCATAGTGTCAGAGCAAGAGCTTGAGTTTGCTTGGAGCGCCCCTTTACACTGCATTGTGTTCTGGGGTTATGAGCTCCTGGGTGGTGTCTTAGACAGTACTATCTCGAAGTGCTAGTGCCAGAGCCCCCTTGAGGATTGGTAATGGGAATGATGATCCTGACACATTTGTTGTAGGATTAAGCTACGAATAAGCATGGGGGATATTCAAAAAAAAAGAAAGTTTCAAACCAAAAACATGACCTAATAAATGTTGCTATTTCACAAGCACAGACATAAGGTTTTAAAGGATTATGCAAGTTGCGAATTAGGATTCAAGAGCCAGAGAAATCCTAACTACAAAAAATATGGGTCATCTAAATTAACAAGGGGTTAATTTGTGAATTTTTGTAGGATATTTTGATCCCAATTCATCTAATTTTTTGGATCCAAAAATGAATCCCGTACCTCCTGTGTCTTAACCAACTACGATCCCATGATCTCCTCCTCAAAAAGTTGAAAAAATTAGTTTTCCTAACGAATCCATTTTGTGAAAATTTGTTTTGCTAAGAGACTAGCAAAAGATATGCATTGGGGTGTGATAAATGCCAGTTTATCATCATTCTTATGCCCTAAAATAAACTTAGCTCTTAGGATTTTAACTCCGCAAATGGGATTTTGGGCTGCATTTAGGCATCAATTGGGTTAGGCATGCATTGCATGATTTGTTATATTTTTGACACATTTATTTGAGTGTTAGGGATGAATAGATAGTCAGATCCCTAAAACCCTAGCACTCAAGAAGGCAACTGGTGAAGAGGAAGCTTAGTCCAACTGGGACTCAGCCAAATCCAGCTCATCATAGCTGGATAACAGCTCACTTGAGTTAAGGTTAGCTCCATTAAGCTCCATTCAGCTCATCTTAGCTGAATGGTAGCTCAGAGCAATTCATCTTAGCTCAACCTAGGTCAAGCCAACTTAGATCCAGCTCAACTTAGTTGAGTATAACTCATCTCGGCTCCAATCAGTTCACTGGGAGCTCTATCTAGCTCAACTAAGTTGACAGGAGTCCACCTCAGCACAGGTCCAGTTCTCCCCAGCTCCACTCAGCTCGTGGTAGCTGAACTCCCTCCAGCTTAGCTACTACTTGTCAACTTGTAGCTAAGGTAGCTTAGGAGTTCCCATTAGAAGTAGGTCCAGCTCAGCCAAGCATTAAACAAGTTGAGACCAGCTCAACTTAGCTCAACTACTCAAGCCTACCTGCTAGCAGAAGAACTAGCTAGCTAAGCTGAGTAGCTGAGTCCTCATGTTGGCCTCTTCAGCAAAATTAGCTCCAGTGCAGCTTTGGTTCAACTCCAGACAACTTTTTCTCAGCTCCCCTTCCCTAAACCCTAGCTCCATCCTACCACCTCCTCTACTCAACTACTAGCTAAGCTAGCTTAGCTTAGCTACATCTTAGCTCCCAATGGCCGTCCACCATCTATAACTAACCCTAGAACCCACCTATCTAAGCTTCACTAAGTAGACTTAAACCTAGTCCACCCTAGCTCCTACTTTTGGTGCTAACAATAGACACCTCTTGGCCCCTCAACCACTTCCAAGAGACACCTTGTTTTGGCTCCAAAATCTCTTCTAGAAGCCCTTTGTTTTGGTGCCAAAGCACCACCATATCATGGCCCGACACCTCATCACCTAAACCATCTCCACCTTCCATTAAGTGGTGCCAACCAAGCCCCTTCTAGAACCCATTTTTGGCACCAACTCAAGAAGCACCAACGATGGTAATCACCTCCTTTGAATTGGTGCCAACCTATAGTAGCCCTAAGATCAATTAACTACCCTAAAAACCCATCCTAACTATCCATCCGAAAGCTACCTACACCCCCCATCCTTTCCTATATATATCCCCATTAACCACCACCATATCTTCACCTTTGGATTTGTTATATTCTACCATTCATCCACCTTCATAGTAGGCCAAGAAAAGAAGGAGAAGAAGAAGATTAAGGGGACACTCTGTCCCCTTGGTGCCTTCCCCTCTTCCCTTCTCTCTTGTGCCCACACCAGCCAAAGGGACTAGCCAGGCAAGGAGGACTTGGGAGGAGGTCTTGAGGGTGGTGCACACAACCCTAGGAGGAGTCTTGTGGGTGGAATTCTTCCACCCTTGGATAAGCAAGGGCACGCCAATCTAGGGCTTGCCAAGGAGGACACCAACTTGGAGGAGATTTTCAAAGAAGGAAGAAGGAAAGATCCTTTTCAAGCTCAAGAGCAGTTGAGCTTGGAGCAAGGACTCTCTCCTCTTCACCACCATCACCAGGAGGACCTTTGTTTACCAGTTTTTGTCTTTAATTTTATAGTAGAAGCATTCCTCTACAAGTGTTCTTGTAAAACAAGTTTCTCTTTATATTAAGTTGCCTTTCTTAAATTTTGTGCATCTTTATGTATTGTCTTTTCTAGAATTTTTCAGTCCCTCCAATTACCCTAGGTCTTCACGTACCTAGGGTGAGCTTAGAGAGAGGATTATCTTGTCACTTTAGTGTTAGCATTAGCAATTTAGGTATAGTTGCTCTCTTGCTCACAATTGCGTAATTACCCGTTATTTGAAAATAAAAAAGTCTTATATTTGTTTTTTTGAAAAAGAATGGAAAGCTATCAAATCACCGATAGCAATCCAGGAGAGCTTTTATTTACTATAAAGAGAGAAATGAAAGTTACAATATCGAACTGCACATATGTATGAGAGACCAACAACTATTTACAATATTTTCCACAGACACTGGTCTCTCTTGAAATAATTTCTCATTCCTCGCTCTCCAAACAGACCATAACACTACCACCATAGGAACATGGGCCTTATTTGTATACAAAAGAGAACACCATAAATTCTCCCAAGTTGGCATCGAATCCCTGCATACCACTCTCCATATATAATCAATCACCCTATAGGAAGAGAAGATGTGACGACTGCAATCATTGTGCAACCCACATAGCTGACAAAATTGAGCAGGGTTACCCATTCTCCTATGGCATAAGTCACCAGTAATCAGTCCATCCATTCTACACAACCACAGAAATATTTGAACTTTTGGGGGGCTTTCAACTTCCATAGTTTCCTCCCTACCTCATCCACCTCCGCCGACCTGGAGGATATAATGAGCTTTTTATATGCGGCTGTTGGAGAGAAAATCCCCTCCCATTTGTATGTATCACACTCTGGTTTGGGTCTGAAAGCATTTAGTTCCTGCACCAAGCATTCATTGTCCTCCCATGTTCTGGTACCGTAGCTGTTCCCCTCAACATTATTTATCTTCCATCTGTTTGACTCCATGTCCCAATAATCATTCACCACCGCATTCTTATCAGGTGCAGTCGAGTAAGAAAGGGGGTATCTGTCTCTTATCACCCTAGCTGGAGCCCATTTTTCAAGCCAGAAACTAAAGCTTTTCCCATCTCCTAGAACTACCTTGAACATATCCCGGTTGTTGGCTAAAGCACGCACCATTGAGCCCCAGAAAGGAGACAACTTAATAGGGTTAAGACGATTCTTGTCATCATTTGCCGACCCATAGATGTCATGTACAATCTCTATCCAGAGCCTCTGTTCCCCCTGTAGCAGCCTAATCGCCCACTTTAGCAGCAAAGCTTCATTAAACTCTTTAAGAGATCTTAATCCCAAGCCACCGTACCTTTTAGGGGAACATATAGTGTCCCATTTAAAAGGTTGAAAAAATGTACCTTGATGAGAAGCCCTCTTCCAGAAAAATCACTTTTGCATGATATCAAGCTCTTCGAAATCGATTTAGGCACTCTGAAAATAGAGAAAACGAAAACTGGGATAGATGTGACCATTGAATTTAACAAAATGAGTCTCCCCCCTTTAGATAAATAATGACTGCTCCAGCCTTCTAGTTTGGTGGCCACCTTCTCGAAAGAAAATTCCAGTCACTCTTCTTCTTTTTTGTACACTTCAAAGGCAGACCCAAGTACTTGATTAGTAGGGAGACCACTGGTGTGCCTAAGATGGAGGAGATGTCGTTCTGATCACTACCACTCATACCGAAGCAAACCAAAGATGATTTACTTCCATTCAACTTTAAGCCAAAAATTTCTCCAAAGATGTTAACCATACAATAGAGTGCTTGCGCTTCCCTCTTACCTCCTACGAAAAAAATAGTATCATCTGCATACTGAAGGATAGGAGCCAAGGCCCTTCTATTTGTCATCGAATAGCCCCTTATCAAGCCATCTTCCGCCAGTTTGTATGCATACCTGGCTAGAGTATCTACTACCAAATTAAAAATCAATGGGGCCAAAGAACTGCCTTGGCGCACTCCACACTGAGGCTGTATCCAAGTTCTGCATGATTTCCCATTAATTAAGGGGGAATAAGAGGTAGTCGTAATGCATCGCTTCATCCATTGGATCCATACTGAGGGGAACTTTCTTCTTTTAAAAATTTCCCATAGATATGACCATGAGATTGAATCGTAAGCTCTGGAAAAATCTACCTTCAATAGAAAGGCCTTGGACTTTCTCCTGTGCCACCCCATCACCATCTCTTATGCAACAATGAATGATTCTTGTAGGGATCTCCCACGTAGAAACGCAGATTGAACAGGCATAATCAAGGCTTGCAGAACTTCACACATTCTATTGGCAAGGATTTTGCTAATAATTAAGTATATGGAGTTTGACAGCGTAATGGGCCTATAATCAGAGAAGCACTCCGCTCCCGACTTCTTTGGAAACAAAAATAGGTATGATTTGTTCAGCCTCTCAAACCCAGAGTTTCCCTTTTCAAATTCACGTATGACCCCCATCACTTCCTCCCTAAGAACATTCCACATTTCTTTGTAAAAAAAACTTGAACTCCATCTGGCCCTGGAGATCCTTCATTATTTAAATCTTTGATAGCTTCCACAACCTCCTGTTTAGTAATAGAATCAACCAATTTTGCAATTTGTTCATCGCTAACACATGGAAAGGCAGCCGCTGTCATCCTCCACTTCCCTTTTGGAGCAGCCTTTGATATCTCTTTGAAGTAGCGTGAGGCTTCAATTCTTATCTCTCGAATGGATGATGTTCTCCTCTTCCCAACTTTGATGGAGGAAATGAGGTTAGTTCTCCTTTTAGCACTAGCAGCAAGATGAAAAAATTTCGTATTGGCATCCCCTTCCTTGAGCCATAGCTACCTAGATCTCTCTCGCCAGTCCATTTCTTTTTTCAAATCCTCCTCAGCAATGACTTGCTTCCAGTATTTCCTCGTTTCCTATTCTTGGACACTAAGGGCCACCGTTCATTCCCTCTTGTCAAGTTGCTGGACTTCTGCCAAGGCCTCCATTCTTCTCTGCTCATGAATAGCCATCACAGTCTACCCATATTCCCTCAGCATTGTGCGCATGGTGGTCAACTTAGAAGCTAATTTTTGGGTTGCAGAACCTATAGCATCCTTATGTTTCCACCAATTTGTCAACATATCCCTGAAACCATCCTCTCTAAACTAAGATTTTTTTAATTTGAAATACTAACCAACATTCACATTCTCCCCATTGTTCCAAACTATGGTGTATGGTCTGAAAATGGCCTCTATAGACTCATGACTGATGACAGTTGGAATCTCTCCAATAAGGTAGAGTTGCCAAAGAATCTATCTAGTTTGGACATGAGGCCACTGCCATTTCTCCAAGTAAACTCCACTCCACTGATGGGGAAATCAGTCAGACCCAGGTTCTGCACTACCATCTGAAATCCAGCAACAGTACCATCTATATTACCACCAGGTCTGTCCCCATCTAACAAGGAGAAATTGATGTCTCCACCTATGAGCTAAGGCTTCTCTTGAACCATATGATGAACTGCTGATAGATCCTCCCAAGGTTCCATCCATTTGGTTGTTGCACATGGACCATAGACACACGAAATGTACCACTCCAAATCCCCCTGCTGATCCTGACATCTAGCAGTAAGCATATGCCTGGCTGTATGAGTTTCAATCACTTGACAATAGGATTTTCTCCACCATATAGCCAGCCCACTAGATTTGCCATTTGCATCCATCACTGTGTAGTCTACTCTCCCAAACTGTCTGAGAATGTCCCAATCTGAATCACTGCCCTCCTCTATGTGTGTCTCTTCAGTAAGAGCACAATCAATCTCCCATTCCAACAAATATCTAGCTAAGGAAGCTCTTCTCACATGGTTGCGCAGCCCACGCACGTTCCACGTTAAGATTCTCATCCATTGCGAAGATGAACCCCTAGCGCCAGGCTGTCCACATGTTCAGCCAGAATGGATTTAGCAATGATCTCTTCCTAAATGGGGTTCAAATTTTCCTTCTTCCTCCTTCTAAGCATATACGAGGAGTGCCCAGTCCCCTTCTTTTGACCAGAACCTTTCCTAAATTTCAAAGTTTCTAGGGTAGGAAGAGGTAGCTGGTTCATGTCTCTTAAGATAAGTCTCCCACTGCTGCCATCTTCCATCTCCCCCATACCGATGGAGGTTTTATCTGAATCCTCATGCATTTGTTTATCATTCATGGAGTCAGAGACACCCTCCAAATTCATCTTCAGATCCCCTTCTATTCCTCATAGTGGCAGTCTTTCCTCTTCTTTGTCCCTGGAGCATCATCATATACCATATGAACCTCCTGTTCCACCTACTGCACCTCCCCTGTCTTAGCTTCACACATTTCAACTTGCCTTGGCTCTGGAAAAATAAGTTCTTGCCTTACCATTGACATTCAAATAAGCCAAGACAACCCCCACATCTGAGAATTATCTTATTTGGCACTGACCCACTTCTAAAGATTTCTGCCTCACCTTCAAAACCAGAGCATCTCCTTCCCCAATAGCAATCTCCGTGTCATCAGATATATTCGCAAAACCAACATTCATCATTGAAACAACCCCTTTAGATCTTAGATGCAAAAGTAGACCTCGGATTGCTAAAGTAACATGCCTGGTACTAATTTTCTATGGGGAGCGATCTTGAAGGGCTCCATCAAAGGGGGGAAACCAACCTCCATAACATAGAGATATTCTTGAATTTACTCGATCGAAATCTGAGCCTTTCCACATCTAATATTCCCATACCAAAGATGAGAAAACGAGATGAGGATAGCATAGCAATCTTCCAACCTGGTGAGATGAGAGATAAAGAACTCACTAGTTGATAGAGGCTTTCCACAGATGGGCTTCCAACCATAATTTCCCCAATCAGCACACCTCTTAGCACCATCTCCGCAAATTGAATATCTTTAGAGAAAGGGATCTCCACATCAATCGTATGGCCCACTTGCGTCGGGGGAGGAGGGGGTCTCGGTGCATCCAAGACCATCTGCCTAGGGCGTAGAAAATTCTTCTTCACATACTACAAACCCTCCCTTTTGCATGAATCGCGCTTATGACCATGTCCTCCACATGCCAGGCATACAAGAGGATTCCTACATGCCGCAGCCATATGCCCCCTTCTTCTGCACCTATAGCACACTATATCTCCATTCATCCTCCTCCAGCTCTCTCTCAATCCACCCTGAAAAGACCCTCCCGATTGAGGAGGCCATCTCCTCTCCCTCCTCTAGTTTTTCGATCTCCAGGTCTTCCATCCATCCTCCTCCCCAGCCCTAGCCACTTCCTTGCCATCGCCCCCTGTCGCCTGTCTCCTCTCTCTTTCTCTCTCCATCGCCCACATCCTACAACTTTCTCATTTTCCAATCCTCTTCTTCTTTTTCAAAAACAAAAATCTTATATTCAAAAATTTAAAAAAAGAAAGTTCATTTCCATATTCGAGCAAGAGTGTTTTAAAGTGCATTCCTACCTCCCTTGGGATGACTCGAATACTTTCCCAGGTACTCGATTTTACAAATTTTAAAAGCGATTGGATTTGAGCATTACAATAATAAAAACCCTAATTACAAATCACGCATTTTTTCGCATTAGCAGGTGATCGAACCGTCATGTGTCAATCGTTTGATTGGAGACCGACACAAATGCCCGGACCACCAAGTTTTGGATGGTAACCCCATCATTTTTGGCATCCACCAGGAGGGCCATTCTATTGTCCATGGTAAGTGAGGTAATCCCTTTACCCTAATTTTTGATAAATAGCATCTAGATAGGGGGGATAAAACTTATATTGTATATGTTCATCAGTAAGGAAGAGATATAAAAATATTTCTTATATGTTTGGACTCTATTAAAGAGGGGGAGATTTTAAAATGAATATAGCTATGTTTCCATTAGAAAGAGGGAGTTAATGGATAAAATGAATAGCTATCTTGTTATGACAAAATGGGGAGAATGTTATTCATGTTTTATTATGTCAAAAATTGGAATTAACCCAAATTAGAAGTGATGTATTAAGGGGGAGTGTAGGATAAATGATTAAACCTTTTTAATAATGTCAAAAAGTGGGAGAATTTTTTGATTATTAGGTGTGGTTTTGTCATCTTCAAAAAGGGGGAGATTGTTGGAGCAAGAGCACCACAATTGTTGATTTTGATGATAATGAAACGATTGATATTTAACATTTGCATTTGAGTTTAAGTTTTCAGGAATAATGCAAATGGAATCAAGTGTGAAGGAGCTCAAGCTCACATCCATGACAGATTGGAGGGACTTGATGGAGGTATAGAAGAGACAAAGCTTTGCGTGGAGAGAAAGCGTGAAGAATAAGAAGAATAGGATAGATGTCCTTTTATCATTATTTTTGTACTCTTTATATATTTTCTCTTTTACTTTTCTTAGATTCATTGTTAAAGAGCCCAAAGAGTAACACCTATTATCCTAGGAACATTTGCACTACCATAGGGTACTTAGACATTCTTAGATAATCTTAGAAAACACTTAGAAAACCAAAATAGGCTTCAGACAGCCTGATTAGACCTCCAATCTAGACTTCAAATGTCTGACATTGGAGTTTAAGACATCTGACCTTTTGTCCAAATGTCTAAACACTTGGGCTGAAAACACATAGTCTGCGACCATACTTTCAGACGACCAGCCCATAGCCCAGACGTCTTACATGATGTTTGATGACCTTGCTAGACATCCAATTAGAGAACTGTTGGCTTATTAAGAGAATATCTTCGAGGATTGACTTATGATTGCATTATTAGTATTTCCAGCCATCCATAGAGCCTACCAAAGGTCTAATAAATAGACGTTAGTGGCGTGCGCTCGTGCGTGTGTGCTAAGAAGTGTCGTTATAATTGCACTTGCAACGTCGATTTTAAAGTAAAGAAACAAAGGTGAGTCCGAGTGTCGGTCTAAGGGAGGTGTGAAAATCGAATTTTTCTTATCATTTGTTGTCACGGAAATTATGGAGTTTTGCTTGCGAAAGGTGTGGTTGAAAAGCGAGAGAGAGATAGAGAGAGAGAGAGAGGGATAGATTAGGGTTAGAGTTGTTTCTTGCTTGATCATGCAACTTAAATAGGAAATAAAGTAAACACTGAACGGAAAGTAACTTCATTAATCATGTAGCTTTAATTCACAGCTTACAACATTAAATACATGCTTAAACAAAAGTAAGGGAAAGCTAAAAAGAGAGGAAGAGAGAGAGAGGGGGAGAGTGGCGAGGTAGCCACGGCGGTGGAGAAGGCTCCGTCGGCAGCTCGTCGTCTCCGGCGATTACAAGAGGGCCTAAAGCTAGCTAAGAGAGGGGTAGAGTAGTTGCAAGGGAAGTGAATGCCTTGAATGAGTGGTTGGAGGGGGTTTAGATAGGGAGAAGGGCTTTCTAAAAGAATAAGGGGTTTTAGCGACGTCCAGGACGTCGCTAAAACCCTTCCAAAAGAGTCGGTGAAGCCCCCCAGCCCGCCAGTCACATGCCCACGCCGTTCTTCTTCACGCTCGATCCGTGGCCACTGCGTGAGAGCCCTCCGATCGAAGATCGAACGGCTGAGATCCATCCTTGGGCATGCTTGGATCGCTCCTAGGGTGCGCGTACGTGCGGGCGTCGTCTCCCAGCGTGCGCGTGGGCACTCGCTGTCTGAGGGCGCGCCGCGTGGTGAGATCTCGGCCGCCCGTTGCTGATTGGGTGGCTCAATTTTGCCGCGTGCCTCTCTGTCTTTGATTTTTCACCCCGCGTGGCTCGAACCCGCATCGCGTGCGTGCGGGCATGCGTGCTCACCGCTGCGCCACGCCCGCTACTTTGTCGCTGCGACAGTGGCGGGCACGCGGTTCTCGGCCATCCGATCGAAGATAGACCACCGAGATTTGATCCCAGCTGAAGGAAGAAGCGGCGTGCAGTGAGCGGGGGCGACGTGGTGCAATGAGGGCTGTTGATCATCAGATCAACGGTCAGAACTTCTTGGGCCCATTGTAGGAGCTCTGGATGTCGAATTTGGTCGATCTTGAGTTCGTTGGACTCCGTTTGTCGTTCTAAATCCATCCGTGTGGTCCGATTGCTCATCTGAAGCCTACTTTGACAAGTGCTTACACTAATGGCCATTAATATATTTTTATAAGCAATCTTGGTATATGATGCATGCAATGCTCCTATTCTACTTATGTTGTGCCTTTTATTCTTAAGATGGGCCCTATTTAACAGAATTATCACCTCCATATGCAGTGTTATCATACCCCCATGCTTACTCCTTGCTAGTCCCTAGCAAGGTTTATTCTAGCTTTTATTTTCTTTCAGAATTTAAGAAGTAATTGCTTAGACACTTCGTCACTTGTCAATAGGAGGAAATATACTAAGATCTTAATCTCCAAAGACTAAGCAGCGCCTGAGTGTCTGCCAAAATACGAATCACCCGAATCCTTGCTTTAATGTATATAACTATACATATGTATATGTATATATATATATTTTAGAATTTTTTTAGAATTCAGCGTGGGTTGGTAACTTTTTACGGCTACCCAACCCACCCAAAACTCGGTCAAAACCCTAAGTGCTAAGAATCTTGGTGTGAAGATTGTGATAGACTCACTCAACGGTAATTTAGACAGACTTCGGGTTTCTATGCCCCTAGGTGACTGGAAGAGGAAATATATTTGCCTGAAGGTGCATTTGTTCGATTGGTAGCTTTCTCCCTACGTTTGTTTTAATTGGGGTCAACACAAGGATTTTTCCAGTGTATATCTCCTCGACTTGTACTACTTCCCCGCTTCTTCCTTAAGTGTTTTGGTTCTTTTTGTGCAGTTATTGAGCTGGGCTTTGGACAACCGACCAATGGGCTGTTACCCACAACCACTTGCCAACCATACTTGTGCGGTGAAGTGTGGTTTATTTTCTTTTCTTCTCCCTTTTTTTTTCGTAGGTGGCTTCCCTGATCTCAAATGTACCTAGAGGCAATGAAGAAGAAATGGTCCCGAGGCTGGGTTCTGGATAACCTGCCAATGGGCTGTTACCTACGACAACTTGCCAGCCATACCACCCTAAGGAGTTCATTAGCTACCCAATTTCTATCAAAATCTTCGAGGAGTGAGTCTGTGCAAAATGTGTGCAGATGCTTAGACTCAAAGTTTTTCTGAGTTAGAAGGTGAGTTGATAAGTCGTATACTTATCACCTTATTTAGTAGGTGGAATAGAATAGTTTAAGGTTGCAAGGATTCGAAGCTAAATCCATGTTTTAACGGACACCAGGGCTGATTAAGCTTGAAGGCCTGAAAAGTCTAACTGTTTATGTTCTTTTTGTATTATTTTCCACTATTGACAAGTTTCTAATGCCTAAGTTTCTTCCTAAATTCATTTTTTTAATTTTAGTTTTATTTTATTCAGACTGATTAAATGAGCTCAAGATTGTGCAATTTACCACCCCCCCATGCTTAAGTTGGACAATGTCCTCATTGGCAAATACATGGATGCATAGGGGTTCAAAAAGATAGTACCTAAGTGACGTAAAATACCGGATCAGTCTGAATCCTCTGGGTTGCCTCCCAGGAAGCACTGAGTTTAATGCCTCCAGCTGGGCAGTGCTTCGTGTCATCCCTCAACGAGGGTGACACTCTCCTTTGGGGGAACCTGGGCCAGAAAATGCTTCAATCTTTGACCATTAACTGTAAACGTGTGCCTAGTGTTAGGATCAGCAATTTCAATCGCCCCATTAGAATAAGGCTTAACCACCCGAAATGGTCCTGTCCATTTGGACCTGAGTTTCCCTGGGAAGAGTTTTAGGCAGGCGTCAAACAGCTAGACTTGCTGGTTAGGCTCAAAGGTTTTTCTATGAATGATTCAGACGTGGACGGCTTTCATTTTCCCCTTATACAGTCGACTATTTTCAAAGACGTCCTGACGAATTTCTTGGAGCTCAGATAATTGGAGCATCCTCTACGCACCGGCTAACTGGGAATCCATGTTACATTGCTTGACAGCCCAGTAAGCCCGGTGTTCCAATTCGACAGGAAGAAGGCAGGCTTTGCCAAAGACCCGGAGATAAGGCGACATGCCTATCGGGGTCTTGAAAGCGGTCCTGTATGCCCACAGGGCATCATCTAGTCGTGTGGACCAGTCTTTCCTGTCAGGTCTCACAGTCTTCTGTAAAATGTTCTTGATTTGTCTATTTGAGACCTCGGTCTGCCCATTTGTTTGTGGATGATACGGGGTAGCAATGCAGTGGTTTACCTCGTATTTTCTCAGTAGGGCACGGAATTAGGAATGGATAAAATGGCTTCCACCATCACTGATCATGGCCTTGGGTATTCCAAACCAGGAAAAGATGTTCTGCTTAACAAAGTCCATGATAGTCCTGTGATCGCATCGGCAGGTGGCGACGACTTCAATCCATTTGGAAACATAGTCTACTGAGACTAGGATGTACTCGAAGCTGTTGGATGGTGGAAAAGGGGCCCATAAAATCGATACCCCAAACGTCGATGATTTCGACAATCAAAATGGGCTGGAGGGGCATCATATCTTTCTTGGTCATGGTCCCCAGTGCTTGGTAGCGTGAGAAAGTCTTGGCAAAGTTGTGTGCATCCTTAAATAGGGACAGCCAGTAAAATCCAGATTGCAGAACCTTTGCAGCCGTTTTCTTTCCAGAGAGTGGCCACCATAAGCCTGGTCATGACAGAAGGAAAGCACACTCTGAACTTCATTCTAGGGGATACACCTCCTGATGATCTGGTCAGCACAGAGGAGAAATAGCATGGGATCATCCCAGAAATAGTGCTTGGCCTCAGCCAAGAACCTATCCCGTTGCTGTCTGGACTAGCTGTGCGGGGTTTGTCCTACAACTAGGTAGTTGACGTAGTCAGCAAACCATGGCAGTCTCTTGTCTTGCACAACCAGAATGTGTTCATCAGGGAATACGTCAAATAGAGGTAGGGAGGGTCCAATGTGGTCTGGATGAAGTCTAGACAAGTGGTCATCCACCATATTCTTCGATCTGGCCTTGTCGTGGATTTCCAGGTCAAATTCCTGCAAAAGCAGGATCCATCTGATGAGCCTGGGCTTTGCGTCCTTCTTGGCCAACAGGTGCCAGATGGCTGAATGGTCAGTGTAAATAGTCACGTGGGATCCCAACAAGTATGATCAAAACTTTTCAAGTCCAAAGACTACAGCGAGCAACTCTTTCTCTGTGACCGTATAATTTCGTTGGGCCTCGTCCAACGTGTTGCTCGCGTAGTAGATCACCACGGGCTTCTTGTCTTGCCTTTGTCTCAGGATAGCACCTATGGCAAAATCTGATGCATCACACATAATCTCAAAGTCCTGGGACCAGTTCGGGTGCTGAAGTATAGGTGTTGTGGAGACTAAGTCCCAGAGGGTGTGATAAGCCTGGATGCAATCAGAAGACATGTAGAATATGGTGTCGTTGGCGAGAAGGTCGATCAAGGGTTTGGAAAGCTTGGAAAAGTCTTTAATGAACCTTCGGTAGAAGCCAACATCTCCCAGAAATGAGCGAATCTGTTGGACCGAGCTAGGTGGAGGGAGTTTGGAAATCAAATCAACCTTAGCCCAATCTACCTCAATGCCCCTATGCGATACGGTGTGACCGAGGATAATTCCTTCTTGAACCATAAAATGGCTCTTTTCCCAACTTAACACCAGATTAACCTCGATACATCGTTTCAGGATTTTCTCCAAGTTGCTCAAACAATGGTCGAATGAATTCCCGAATACAGAGAAATCATCCATAAAGACCTCTAAGTATTCACCCACCATTTCTGAAAAAATGGCTAGCATGCAACGCTGGAAGGTCACAGGTGCGTTGCATAACCCGAACGGCATTCGACGGAATGCAAATGTGACGTACGGGCAAGTGAATGTAGCCTTTTCTTGATCCTCCAGAGCAATTGCGACTTGGTTATATCTTGAATATTCATCCAGGAAGCAAAAATACTTCTGCCCTACCAATCTTTCAAGGATTTGGTCAATGAATGGCAAGGGGAAATGATCCTTCTTAGTGGCTTCATTGAGCTTCTTATAATCAGTACACACTCGCCATGCGGTGGTAGTGCGGGTGGGGATGGATTCGCCATGATCATTGGTGACAATGGTGAGCCCAGCTTTCTTTGGAACCACTTGAGTGGGGCTCACCCAGGGGCTATCGGAGAAAGGATAGATGATGTCGACGTCAAGCCATTTGATAATTTCTTTCTTAACGACCTCCCGCATGTTTGGGTTTAAACGTCTCTGCATCTGGCGGGAGGGTCGTGCCCCATCTTCCATGTAAATCTTATGGGTGCAGTAGGTGGGGCTAATTCCTCTTAAGTCAGAAATGGTCCAACCAATGGCGACCCGATGTTCTGAAAGGGTCGCAGTCAACCTGAGTTCTTGATCCTTGGTTAGATGAGAATTAATAATCATAGGGAAGGTCTAGTCAGGTCCCAGGAAGACATACTTGAGATTCTCGGGCAATGGCTTAAGTTCAGGTGTGGGTGGAACCACAGTTGATGGAAAGGGAAAGGGCGGAAGTTGATCAACATCGATCTCCTCAAATGGTGTTGTGTGGTGGTACTCAGCCTTACAGAGGTCCACGAGTAGTGATGGTGACGGGTCAGAATAGTCATTACGGGTTTGGTGGTCTGATACAGAACTAAGGGTGAGGCATTCCTCGATTAGAGTTTCTACGGGATCATGTTCCTCAACGCAATCGCAATCAAAAGACTTTGTCGCCCGGAAGATATCCAATTGCATTTTCCTATCTCCGAAGGTGATTTCCATACATCCTGTGTCACAATCAATGTTTGCCTTAGTCGTAGCTAAGAAAGGTCTGCCTAAGATTATGGGCGAGTTCTATAATTTTTCAGGGACTTCCATGTCTAGCACCAAAAAGTCGACCGGGAAATAGAAGTCCTTGACCCATACAATCATGTCCTCGACAACCCCCTTTGGGGTTTTTACTGATCTATCAGCCAGCTGGATGGTGACAGGGGTCGGTGTCAACTCTCTGAAACCAAATTGGTGGTACAGGGTTGTTGGAATTAGATTGATAGAAGCACCTAAGTCCAGGAGCGCTCTATCAAATGTCATGTCCCTGATATTGTAGGAAATCAGGGGCGCTCCTGGGTCAGTTCGCTTGAGCGGATGGTTGCTTGATATTACGGAACTTGCTTGTTCGGAGCACAACCTTCCTAGGTGCTTGAGGTCTTGGCTTACGTTTGGGTGTACAGGCATCCTTTAAAAACTTAGCGTAAGCAGGGATGTGCTTGACGGCTTCAAGGAGCGGAATATTAATCTGCACTTGCTTAAAGATCTTCAAAATCTCCTCAGTTTCCACAACATTCTTTTTCTTGATCGTTTCCAAGGCCTCAGGGTAGGGTGTCTGAATGTGGATCGGGTCTATTTCTGGGTCCTTGGTTGGTGCCTCTTCTGAGTTGGGTATTTTAGCGGGTGAAGTCTCGGGGAGAGTCGGCCATTTGGGATCCTAGGTTTTGGTGCCGCTTCTCAAGGTCACTACATTCGCAGAGGCATTGGGGCATGGGTTGATCCTTGAGAAAACGAGGACGAAGAAGCACCAAACCAAGGGGGTGTTTGTGGGGCTGGCTGGACCATGTGAGCCTGCTCAGGATTGCCTTGGAACCCTTGAGAATTGGGGCCTTTGTTAATTATGTTTCGCGGGTTTGTTTGTGGCTGGGAAGGTAGGGATCCATGTTGTTTACAGTCCAAGAGTTGGCTTAACTGTTCCTTTACCAAGGCCATTTCCTCCTGATGTTTCTGGTTCATGTCAGCCATCATCTTTATTAGGGTGTCCATTTGGTTTTGTGGGGGAGGGGCCGCCCTATTCTGATTATATTGGGGTCTAATTGGTGGTCCTTGCTAATAGGGGGCAAGTGTGGCTGCTGGTTTGGCCTGGGCTAGTTTTGGAATTGCGGTGGTTTCTGGTTTGTCCAACCAAAGTTGGGGTGATTACGCCAGCCAGTGTTGTAAGTGTTGGAGAAAGGGTCTGGTTTTGCATAACCTTGGACAGCTTGCACATCTTCAAGGATAGCCAATTTCGATGGAGAGGAAAGAGAGTAATCAAGGGTTGAGGGAGCAAAGGTCCCTCCCTGGAACGTGGTCAGGGGTTGTTCTAGGTTCAGTTGGGTTAAGGGCTGGACCAGGTCAACATTATGTGCTCCCTTTGCTAGGGAGAAGGTCTGTAAGGGGTTCCTGGTCTGGTTCAGTAGCTCATCAATCTTTTTGTTCACCAATTCCACCCGATCTAGTTTCTTGGCAATGATGTCCATGTCAACCATTCCAGAATTTGCTTGTACCTCATAAATCCCACCACAGGGTTGACTGGATCTGTTGAACTAGGTCATGGAGGCATTGTTGAGCAAATTCTCGCTCATAGACTCAAAGAGCTCAAACACGCTCTCCTCATCCTTGTTTAGGAAGTTCCCCCCGCATGAGGCATCGACGAAGTTCCGTAGGTTGCTGTCCAGACCATGGTAGAAAATCTGGGCCAATTGCCACCTTGGTACTTCGTGGTATGGGCATTTCCTCAAGAGTTCATTAAATCTTTCCCACGCCTCATGGAATTGTTCCCTACCCTGGAGTGTAAAGGTAGTAATAGCTCTTCTGAGGGCATGGGTCTTTCCTATGGGGAAGAATTTCTTTAAAAATACATGCCTCAGTTCTTCACAGGTGGTGATGGGTCTACCTAGGGTTCTAAGCCAATGAGAAGCCTTGTCTCTTAACGAGAAGGGAAACATCTTGATTAGAACAATGCCAAGGCTAATGTTCCTAGGTTTCACAGTTCGTGCTATGCGGTCGAGATACTCTAGATGCTGGAAGGGGTCCTCATTTGAGCTTCCATGAAAGTGGCTCTGGATCAGACTTAAGATATTCAGCTTCAGCTCAAAATCATCTCCCCCTTCAGGGATCCTAAGGTGTGGCTCAACTCTAATAGTAGAGGGGTTATACAAATCACGGAGGGGACTTGATTGATCCTGAAATGGTGGTATATCGAGTGGTGGTTGCCCTTGTACGCCTTGGAAATGTGGTGGTGGTTGTTCTTGTGGGTTCTGTAACTGATGTATGGCTTGCATGATGGTGTGGATTTGTTGTTGCTGAAGCCGGTGGTTTGCATTAATTTGGGCTTGGATGATGGTCATTGTGTCTGGTGGGGGTTGATCCTCAGCCTCATCTACCCTAGGTTCAGCCATGTTTCTAACAGAATCACGTCACCTAGATTCCTACCCCAAAACAAACAACTCGGGATGCAGTGAGCATCTCCCGTGCATACACTAGAGAAGAACAGGAGGGGATGCAGAGAGCGACAAATGCGAGAAATGTGTTCAATCAAGCAAACATGCCTAGTCCTTATGGGGTATTCCTTAGGTGACCTAGAAATCTCACAAAGGGTGATTAAGTCCGTAAGCACTGGACTCCCCTTCCCAAGGCTAATCTGGCCAGGTTGATTACGAGGGGATTACAGGGAAGGTTCTTCCTCTGGCTTGCGCCTCCGGTTCCATAGACCCCACAACTACGATCGTTTGACACTGCCCCACAGCCTAGTCACCAGATTCTACCAAGGGAATGAAAGCCAAGTGCCCAGCGAACAAAACCTCACCTTTTGAGACTTAACTCAGTCCTGCCTAGGGAAAGTCTACTCAGTTTTAAAGGGCTAGGATAGTGCTTGTGCTAGGGTTGTGTGATGAGGCGTTGATTGGGGTGGTGCCTCTTAATTTTCCACTTTCAATGTGTGTGCTTCTATCAAAACATGGTTTTGAAGCAGGGATTAAGATGTGGTGTCTTTTAGTGTTTCATCCTTACTTTAGTGTCTTTTAGAGTTGACGTGTCTTAATGTTTTCAGACAAGTTTCAGTGGGCACGTCAAGTTCTGCACATAATTTGGTGAAAGTAGATTTCCTTTTATTGTGTAAAGGCTCTAAAACCCTATGTACTCATCCTAATGATCATGCAGCTTCTATTAGATGAGTTGGTTTTAGGGTTGAGTGGTGTGGCCTAAGTCAACTCACGGTGGCTTCGCAAACACCACTCAAAAAGAGAATAGAACACTCCAAGAATTTATTCAGAATGTTAGAGTGTACATTTTTTTGTGGGGTGATGTGTTAAGGATGTGGGTCAAGTAATCACACACCACGCCAATTTTTTTCAATTTTTACAATTTTTTTAGTTTTTCACGCAAGCAAACAATCATAAGTGGAGAATTACTCACTATCGGTCCTTGTTGCACCTACTCCCTTGTTACCGTTGTGGGATGCGTCGCTTCGCCGTCCAAGCACCGAATTCCTGCAACCATCAAGTAAAAAGGAAAATAGGGCATTAGACGATGTGAGAATGGATGTGGAATGGAAGTGACAAAACAAATCTGTTGCCTCCCTGGCAACGACGTCAAAAACTGGCGTGCGCTCATGCATGTGTGTTAAGAAGTGTCGTTATAGTCGCATTTGCAATGTCGATTTTAAAGTAAAGAAATGGAGGTGAGTCCGAGTGTCGGTCTCAGGGAGGCGTGAAAATCGAATTTTTCCTATCACTTGTCACGGAAATTGCGGAGTTTTGCTTGCGAAAGGTGCGGTTGAAAAGCGAGAGAGAGATAGAGAGAGAGGGAGAGATTAGGGTTAGAGTTGTTTCTTTCTTGATCATGCAACTTAAACAGGAAATAAAGTAAACACTGAATGGAAAGTAACTTCATTAATCATGCAGCTTTAGTTCATAGCTTACAACATTAAATACATGCTTAAACAAAAGTAAGGGAAAGCTTAAAAGAAAGGAAGAGAGAGGGGGGAGAGCGGCGAGGCAGCCACGGCGGTGGAGAAGGCTCCGTCGGCGGCTCGTCGTCTCCGGTGATTACAAGAGGGCCTAAAGCTAGCTAAGAGAGGGGTAGAGTAGTTGCAAGGGAAGTGAATGCCTTGAATGAGTAGTTGAAGGGGGTTTAAATAGGGAGAAGGGCTTTCTAAAAGAAGGGGTTTTAGCAATGTTCGGGACGTCGCTAAAACCCTTCCAAAGGCGTCGGTGAAGCCCCCCAGCCTGCTGGTCACACGCCCGCGCCATTCTTCTTCGTGCCCGATCCGTGGCCGCTGCGTGAGAGCCGTCCGATCGAAGATCGGACGGCGAGATCCTTCCTTGGGCGCGCTTGGATCGCGTCTCGGGTGCGCGTGCGCGCGGGCGTCGTCGCCCGACGTGCGCGCATGTGTGGGCGGTCGCTGTCTGAGGGTGCGCCGTGTGGCGCTATCTCGGCAGCTCGCTGCTGATCGGGCAGCCCAATTTTGCCACGTGCCTCTCCGTCTTCGATTTTTCACTCCACGCGGCTCGAACCCATGTCACGTGCGTGTGGGCGTGTGCGCTCATCGCTGCGCCACACCCGCTACTTTGTCGCGACGATAGTGGCGGGCGTGCGGTTCTTGGCTGTCCGATCGAAGATCGATGGCCGAGATTTGATCCCAGCTAAAGGAAGAAGCGGCGTGTGGTGAGCGGGGGGCGACGTGGCGCAACGAGGGTCGTTGGTCATCAGATCAACGGTCAGAACTTCTTGGGCCCATTGTAGGAGCTTCGGATGTCGGATTTGGCCGATCTTGAGTTCGCTGGACTCCGTTCGTTGTTCTAAATCCATCCGTGCGGTCCGATTGCTCATCCGAAGCCTACTTTGACAAGTGCTTACACAAATGGCCATTAATACAATTTTATAAGCAATCTTGGTATATGATGCATGCAATGCTCCTATTCTACTTATGTTGTGCCTTTTATTCTTAAGATGGGCCCTATTTAACAGAATTATCTCCCCCATATGCAGTGTTATCAGTTAGCCTATATCTGACCCGAATCTACTTTTGTTAGATGGTTTTAGCCTTTAGCCTCTCGGGAATTTCATTCCCGTAGAGAATCCTCATTCCAGATGTCTAGACCTTATGATAGACGTCCATTTTATCGTTTGACCACTAAGATCTAGAATCATATTTGGATATGGTCAAAATAGGAAGGAACCCAGTTATTATGAGACGTCCATTTTTAATGACAGACGTCTTATAATGACATATCAGGCATCTGCTTAGATCTCTGTTTAGATCCAATAAAATCAGGAACTTTTACTCTTTAGAGTAGACATCCAAAATATGCATCAGACGTCTGATCAAACATCTGATCAAAAAGTTAGATGTCTGATAACTCTGTCAGAGTCATTATGACCTTAATTTCAGCCTAATTTTCCTTATATTTGATTCCAATAATTATAAGCCCTCTCCAAGGCCTTCTTGAACATTCTTAGGACCTTTATAAATAGGAGAGGACCCTTCCTAAGAAAAATACACCTTGAGAAACTACTTCCATACTGATAAACTCCACTTTATCATCATTCTTACACCTTAAAATAGATCTAGCTCTTAGGATTTTAACTCTGCGAACGGGTTTTTAGGTTGCATTAGGCGTAAATTAGGTTAGGCATGCTTTACACATTTTATTATCTTTTTGATGTGTTTGTTTGAGTGTTAGGGTTAAATAGATAATCAGATCCCTGGAACCCTAGCACTCAGGAAGGCAACTGGTGAAGGAGAAGCTCAAACTAGTTGGGACTCAGCCTGATCCAACTCATCATATTTGGTTACCCGCTAACTTGAACTAGGGTTAGCTCATCCTAACTCCATTTTGCTCATTTCAATTGAATGGTAGCTCAAGATAGCTCATCTTAGCTCACCCTAGCTCAAGTCAGCTCAGATCTAGCTCAACGTAGTTGAGTCTAGCTCATCTCAACTCCCATCAGTTCATTTGGAGCTCTAGATAGCTTAGCTGAGTTGACTGGAGTCCACCTTAGCTCAGATCCAGCTGCCTCCAACTCTACTCAACTCAAGCCAACTGAAGATGACTTCACCCTAGCTCAAGCCATCTCAAGCCCAGCTCCTGGGGACTCCACTTGGCTCAACTCAGTTGAGCTAAGCTACCTTAGCTACTTCAACTAGATAGGTCCTCCCTGGGAAGATCATACCCAGCTCACCTCAGCATATCTTAGCAGAAGCTAGTTTACTTTAGCTTGGCTTAGTAGCTAGCAAAGAACTAGCAAGCTAAGCAAACTAAAGTAGCTCCTTGATATTCTCTCTAGCAGCCACCAGCTCCTATGTAGCTCTAGAAAACTCTCCTTCAGCTCCTCCCCTCAAAACCCTATCTCCTACTCCCTACCCCACTCATCTACTAGCTAAGCTAGCTTAGCTTAGCTACACCTCAACTCCCATGGCATTCATCCACCTTAGCTAACCTTAACTCCACCTTCATAAGCCTCCACTTCAATTCCACCTAAGCTCCACATAAGCTACCCTACTTGGTGCCAACTTAACCACAACTCTTCACCCCATGTCTACCACCAAAAGCCACCAAGAAGGTGGTGCCAAAACCACCATAACCACCTTCTTTTTGCACCACCTTTTTCCCTCAGAAAACCCATCAATCTCCATCCTACACCTAAGCCTTAAACCCATCTCCACCATCCACCTAACCCCCCTTTCTAGAACCCCTTTTTGGCACCAACTCAAAGGACACCAAAGGGGGTAACCACCACCATAACCATCCTTATGTACCCTTCCATTTGGCGCCACCTATTCCAAGCCCTTGGATCCCACAACCACCTCCAACAATTCATCCCATCCACCCATCCATCTCCACGCAAAACCCCCCATCTCCACCTCTATATAAACCCTCCATTTCACCACAAAAAAAGGTATCCCCCCATTAGTGTTAACTCTACCCTAAGCCCACCTATAACTCATAGCCAAGAAGAAGAAGGAAGAAGATTAGGGAGGCTATCCCTTGCCTCATTGGTGCCTTCTTTCTCTCCACTCTTCTCCTCATGTCATGCCAAGAGGAGGAGGCTCTCTACATCAAGGACGACAGCCAGGCATTGGAGGAGAAACTAGGGTGGTGCATGCCCACCCTTGGAGGAGAGAATTGAGGTGGAGAGCCTCCACCTTGGAGGAGCTAAGGCACTCCCCCCTTGGGCTTGCCAGGAGGAGACCATACCTTGGAATCAAGGAGAAGGAGAAGGAGGAGCTCTTTTCAACTATGGGAGCAGTTGCAGTTGGAGCAAGATCTTCACCCTCTTCACCATCAACATCTAGGATTTCTGTTTTATTTGTTTTTCAGTTTCACTTTTTGTAGTAGAAGTTTTCCTCTATAGTTGTAAAACAAAAATCCATTTTCTATAAAGTTGCTTTTCTAAATTGTTGCACCTTCTTCTTTACTTTAGTTTTGTTTTAGCACTTTCACACCCAATTCCCAATTATCCTAGGCCTTCACTTGCCTAGCGTGAGCTTGGGAAGAGGTCATTCTTGCCACCTAGTTGCTAAAATAGGATTAGTCTTTTTCCACCATCAACTTCACGTATTTGGCATTATTTCAAAACCAAACAAAAAATATATATTCAAAAATACAAAAAGAAAGTTGATTTCTATTTTCAAGTAAGAGATTGATATTTGCAAGAGTTTGCCTCCTTGGATGACCCTAGATACTCCACTATCTAGGCTATACATTTTAAAAGCGAATCAATTTTATTGCGTTGCAACGGCTAAAATTCGGTCACCTACCTTTTGTGTCCAAGAAGAGAAAGATCAAAGAAAAAGTGCCCTTGTTCTCAAAGCTTCCAATTAAGAGCACTATTAGTCTGCGCAATCATGCCTAGCACTTCCTATTAAGGGGAGATTTCTTGCCTATAGTAGCATAGCCTTATATTTATTTTGTGGCTCTATAGGTATTTATTTTTCCTTTTATTTTTGGTTAGGTATTTTGGGTATTTCACCCTAATAAACCTATTTGCAACAACTTTTGGACCTATAAAAGGACCCCCTTGGGTCCTTGGGTCGTCATTAACTCTTAAGCCACCAAAAACTTAAAGAGAATGAGAAAAGGAAAGAGTTGGATTTCATTCACGGGGACCTTTCTATAGTAACAAGAAGTTTGGACTTCCCACCGCAAAAGCTGCACTTCTGAGTGGCGATGCTGGTGGAGTGCTTCAGGTGGGCATGGAGACTACCCCAGGCCTTGTGCGCACGATTTAGAGTCACCGTAACCCTTTGGTGACATTAGGTAGAGTAGTCTACAACTCCTCTCGATCCCATCTGGCTTTCGAGTGCCTGATGGTAACACCATAATGGGTCCTAACTAGCCAAAATTATTCAGATTCAAATGATAAGTGCTCCTAAATGATCGTATAAGGATCAAAATTCCACCCTAAGTTGTTCTAAGAAGTTAGAAAAATAGGGTTAATTATACTATTTTACCATTACATCATTAATGCATATTAATCAAGGGGTGAATTTAAGGTCAAATGAACTCAAAAGACTAAAAAGTGAGCTCACATTAACAAAATCAGGGTTTCACGCATTTTGAGGGTGAAAATAGTACTGAAAACCCTAATTATCAACCCCACTAAAATTGAAAGTGTTCTATTCGAGATAAAATCAACCTAAACCTCCTAAAAATCATTTAAAAATATTCTAAGAGGTTTGGCACCTTCACTTTGACCATCTGAACCCATTTTGACCAAGAACAGAGATTCAGACTGGAATTTACCATGATTTGGGCTCCTATGCATTTTTCCTAGTCAAACGTGGTAAAAGCTCAAATCCAAGTTCACCTTTAGATTCCTTGGGTCAAAATTAGGTTAACAGCGAAATTTCGGCCCAATCAAAGTCCATCTTGACCTATTTTGCATGATTCCTTGTTCTTAGGGATTAAACTACAAAGTAGGTCAAGATGGACCTTGATTGGGCCTAAATTATGGTCTTAACCTAATTTGAATCCAAGGAATCTAATGGTGAACTTGGATTTAAGGTTTTACCATTTTTGAATGGGTAAATTGCACATAAGCCAAATCAGGGTAAATTCCCGTCTGTATCTCTGTTATAGGTCAAAATGGGTTCAGATGGTCAAACCAAAGATATCAAACCTCTTAGAATATTTTTCCATGAATTTTAGGAGGTTTAGATTGATTTAACCTGGCCATAACCCTTTCAATTCAAGGGTGGCTGATAATTAGGGCTTTTAGTCCTATTTTCGTCCTCGAAATGCATGAAACCTTGATTTTGTCAGTGAGAGCCCACTTCTTAGTATTTTATGTCCATTTAACCTTTAATTAACCCTTGAGTAACCCTGTGGTTAATCTACATTTGTAATGTGCTGTTAAATCAATAGAATTAACCCTATTTTCTTATCTTCTCAAATCAGATCAGTGCAGAATTATGGTCCTCGGGTGATTATTTAGAAGCATTTATCTCTTAATTCTGACTAAATTAAGTTAGTTATGAAGAATGATGGCATTACCCTCGAGTGTGTTCGACCGAACGAGAACCCCTGCATTGACAAACACACAAGGGCACACGAGACATGCAACCTATCCTCATTCGTTGACCTGGAGTTGGTGGATAGTTGCCTGGATAAGGTCAAAGAAGGTGGATGAATTAACTTAACATCTGTAGAGAGCCACCTCTTCGCAACAAAGCATGTATGCACCGCTGCCCTCAAGTAGGGAGGCCGTGCATAACATTCACCACCATGCATATCAGGGGATGGACACGTATCAAAACCCATCAAATCTTGGTTTCGGAGGAAACTCCGGACCATCCTACTCTAGTTTCCCTCATACTTTGATTACTCTAGAGTTCCTCTGACCTACAAGGATCTCCTCGCCATCCAAAATGATCCATTCTCCAACACATATAACCCTGGATGGCACAATCATTCAAATTGTGTGTGGTCATGAAATAATCAGAACTCGAGACCTCAATACAACCCCAAGCACAAGCTTCGCAACCATATTAGCCCGCTCAGCCTAGGCCCAACCCGAACTACCAATCTGGCCTATGTTGGGAGAAATCGTAGATCGTATTTTTGATAAAAGCATCGTAGTATAATTGCGAAATACGATCCAACAAAGATATTGTTTTGAAAAATAACGATACTTGAGTCCCAATCGTTCGTCTCTGGGAGGCGTGTTTCTGTTTCTGAAATCGATCTTAAAGCCGCTCTACTTAGTATTCTGGTGCACAATATATAGGCAGTTAAAGAATAGGCACTTAAATCACGCAAATAAAATAATCATTCAGCTCATGGTGATTTCAAACATATAAAGAGAGAGATATATATATAAATGCATTTTTCATTCATTCATTGGGGGAGAGTTGTTTGTACAGGAAATCTAGAGGAAAGCTTATACATGAATGCTTAAAATTAAATCTAACTACCAGAAAACGATTGCATACAAGAATCAGCAGGGGGGATTTCACATGCATCATTGGGGGAGAAGTAAGATGACTCTACTAAGCAGTAAATGAAAGTAATAAAGATTATGAAGAGCATGATCTAGAGCTAGAAGAATAGAGGGCATTCAGGGGTGGTCCCCGATGGCCTTGGAGTGGTCGAGAGGAGAATGAGGGGCTGCCAATGTAGCTTAGGCCGACCCTTGGAGAGAAGTAGGGTTGATCCAGCATCCCAGCATGGTGTCCTCCATGGTGGTGGTAGTGAGCTCGTGGAGGTGGAGTGAGTGGCTAAGTGGAGGTGGCGTGAATGGCACCAATGGAGAGAAATTGCCAAGGGAGTGAATGGGTGCCAATGGCCACCCATGGGGTCTTTTTATAGACCTAAGGGAAGCTCTCTAGAGAATTATGGAATTCTCTAGAGAGGCCTATGATGGGAGCTCGTGGGAGAGTGAGAGAGAGAGGGTGGATGGTGGTTTTTAGATCCACCAAATGTGGATCTAAAAATTGAATGGCTCTTGGTTGCTATTTTTGGCAACCAAGGCAACCACACATGGTAGAGAGTTCTAGAGAACTCTAGGCTAGATATTTTCGTGTGGATGGTGTGTGTGGGTGTGTGTGGGTATGTGTGGGTCGAAACTTAGGTGTCTAGGTTGATTAGGTTGGGTTCTAGTGGGTTTAGGTCAAGGTAGGTCTCAAATTAGGGTTATAAACTCTAATTCACTAAGGTAAAGTGCAATTAAACTTAATACAAGTTTAATTGGGTGTGTGGAAACTTAATTGAGAGTAAAACAACTCAATTAATTTAGGTCTAGGTCAATTGGACTCTCACTGAATCCAATTGGACAGTGTGTGCTGAGATCAGGGCTCAATTGGACTCAATGAGTCCAATTGAATAGGCTGATGGAATTGACTAAGATCCAAGTCAATTAGGTTTAGTGAGGAACTAATTAGGTCCTTAGGGAGGTTTAGAGGTGATGTACTAGGGTTAGGGCACCTTAATTTAGGTTACTATGGGGTTGGAATTGGGTTTAGGGACCTAGAGATCCAAGATCAAGGCTTAAATATCAAAACAGGAATTGGAGAGCAGTATCAGACATCTAATTATAGAATCAGATGTCTTATACTCAAAAATCAGAAGTCCAGACTTGTTATATGGACGTCCAATCAGAGTCAGGAAGGATTTCGGGTTCTGTTTTGGGTATTCTACAGAAATTAGACGTCTGACAAAGTGTCTGGACGTCCAATAACACTGCAGAAGTGGGTTTGAAGTGTGCGGGAGTTGGCTAAGGGTCCTGGATGACTTAACACTTATCTGGACGTTCAGAGAAGGGTTGGAACTAGGGTTTTAGGGCTTCCTAGGGTGTTGTGACCTAATCCAAGGGTGGCTAAGGCTTGGGGAAGTCTCTAGGCTATCCTAGGGCTAGGATGAACCTAAGCTCTTCACATTTTACTGCTTTATTTCTACTTAATAGAATAGAAAACCTTTAAACCCATTACATTATTATTCCTACATCTAAACTAGGCCTTCTGCTCCAGCTCTGCTACAACTCCCGTTATTCCTGATCCAGCTTCAGATCCAGCTCCTGATCAGCTTATTCCCTGCAATCGACATAATGTACTTAATCAGCCCATTATAACATTATTTTATGCATAGCTAAAGGAAAGTAGTAAAGATGCAGATAATGTGTATGCATGCATGAATAACCCTAACTTATGCTAAGTCCTAGCTTAATCTAGGCCAATTATGACCTATGATTGCTGTGCAATCATACCCCTATGCCTAAATCTTACTAGTCCCTAGCAAATGCAAGACTAAATTATTTACAGCAAGGGTCCCTAAGGGACTGGTTATTTTATCAAGTGTTTGCATAGAGATTTTTCCCCTTTTTGTTTTCATCCTATGCTCTAGAAATCCAGACAATCGTGAAGGTGCAACTATGTAGCTTTTGCAACGGATTCGAGTGAAAACTAATACACCTCTAAAGCTTGTACTTGACCCCTAATAAAAATTCTAGCAGGATAGGCAGATTTCTTCCCTCGGGGTATTCAATATATTCTATGAATTTCACCTCGGCTTTGGGCTTAGGTAGAGAATCTTTGAGGGGAAGGATTATATATTTGGTGGCTCATTCTCACTTGGTGCTACATAGAGACTAGTACTACGGAATCCAGATTCCCGAATTACTAAGTAACTTAACTTAGAGAAAGACGAGAAAAGCTATGCTCTCTTTGATTCCTTTGTATTCATTCTCTCTTGCTCTTTTTCTTTCTTTTTCTTAGAGCTCACAACCTCACCAGATTCACACATAGGATCTGTATTCGGTGGTTTGACTAGGCATTAACACTTTAATTGAGTTCTCATAACCCTAACACTATGTCAGGATTCCTCAGCCAGTATTCGGGCGGTCAGAAACACAAGAAAAATAGGTTAAGGCCATATTTGGTGGAGCTCAATTTTATTTGGTGGTATTGCCTCGATGAAAACTAAATATTCACAAACTTTTTTTCTTCTTCGTCAAAATTTTTTTTTTTCTTCTTTTTCTTTTTTTCAATTTTTCTTCCTTTTCATCATTTTTTTTTTAGCATAGCACAACTGGCATACATCCATGAACTTTATTAAGAAGGCATTATTGGGGATTGGTGGTAGTCAAGAGACATTGGGTGGCTTATTTGGTGGAAGTGCCTACTCACGGCACTGGGAGAGACGGATAGGACCGTGTATTCTGACCTTGACGTCAATACCCTCCTTCAGCCGAGGATTCCGTAAAGAATGGTTGTAACCATCCACCTTGGCCCGAGTTTTATGAAAACTCGCTCTCCGCGTATTTGCCTTATTCGGTGGTTCTCACAATTTCGCACAAAATGTATACGCTGAAACCGAGAGCGAAAACTATGCCTAATCTCTAAGTATCATCACCTAATTATCTAGGATTCCAGATTCCTTGCACTAATCTTAGAGCACCAGTACACTCTACTCTCATCTCACACTATTTGGTGGATTTTTGGAAGAAAATCAGCCTGACTCCCAAAACACTGTTCAAGGGTTCAGGAAAAGAAGCACTGCTTCTTCTCGACAAACTAAAGACGTTTATCAGCCTTCACCATGAATCCATTGCAAATTCTACGTGTGTGTGAAAAGTTGTATTGGATTCTAGATTACAGGAATCAACTAAAGGATAAAATCCCTAATGCATTCTCTTAATAAAATAATCTTATTCATGAATGCAATATCTATATATGCTATAAACATGTAACCTCGCATAATTTGTACTTCGTGAATTTCCCGTATCGAGTTACAATCAGCTTGACCCTAAATTTAGAACAAAAGGTGGGCGGGTGAGTCGGAAGTGGCTATTGCGAACGATTTCTAGCTCCAATGAGAGAATTGGAGGTGGAGTCGGTTGTTCTTTTATTTAAGGTCCTAAAGTACGTTTTGCATGCAGCTCCGAGGTTTTCCTAAGTGTTGGCACAAAAAATTTTTTAGTTTTTCTGTATCTACCCCCCCATGCCTAAGTTCTTGCATGTCCTCATGCATGAATGTAAAAGAAAATAAATGCTGCAGGGAGAGAATGGGTAGAAATCACCTGTAATTGCTCCTGAAATTATGTTCAGCACCGGCCAACCTGTTAATATGCAATATAAAAGGGAAATATGCTAAAACAAAAATATGCTATGTATAAAAATGATGGTGGAATGTGGGGCGAATGGTATCTATATGTGCTAAGTTTAACGCCTCCAGCTAGGTGAAAGCTCAATGAGATGTGTCATTTCTAGCATAGGAGTTGGCTAAGATTAAGAGAAAGATGTGCTCATATGCTCCTAAGATCAGTGGTCCGAAGATGCGAACCAGCTGATTGTGCACCCTACTCCAAAAGGTCTAGCTATAATAAAGTGTGGAGTGGGTACAGGCTTCAATTTGCTCACGGGTGGGTCTAAGTCAAAAATGAGAGTGGGAGGAGTAAACTCGAAGGTGGGAATCTGCTGATCCGTGTGCACGTGAATTCCCGCTGAGTTGCTTCCTGTGGAATCGGTTGTGACTACGTTAACGGGAAACCCGTTAGCTATAGTCATGTCTTCCTGCAATAACAGGGGTGATTCAGTAATATATGGATCAAGATAGCTGGATTCAAGGGTGCGATGGTCAGAAGCACACCCCAAACAGTTAGATCCTCGGGGAGATATGTGTAATGCAGTGGTTTTGGTCCCGTGTGGATCGAGGTCCGAGAACCCTGATAGTGTAGACGAATGAGACATTGGGTCATCACAAAGGAGCCCAATGTTACCACAGTAAGCCGAATCTTCGTCTTCACCATCCTCCTCTATTCGATCACAGTCGAAGTTCTTTGCTGCCTTGAATAAGTCTAGTCGAAGTCGCTCATTTCCTAGGGCAATCTCCATACACCCGAATGCACAATCGATGTTCGCTCGAGCTGTCGCCAGAAATGGGCGACCCAAAATAATTGGTGCATCTCGGAGATTAGGAGGAACTTCCATATCGAGAACAAAAAAATCTGCGGGAAAGCAGAACCCACGGACTTTTATGATCACGTTCTCAACCACCCCCCTCGGTGTTTTGACTGATCTGTCAGCCAGCTGAATCGTAATCGAGGTGGGTTTCAACTCCCCAAATCGAAATCGATCAAATACGGCGATGGGAGTTAAGTTGATGGACGAACCCAAATCTAGAAGGGCCCGATCAAATGGAGAATCCTGTAAAAAGCAAGATATGAGTGGGGTGCCAGGGTCTTTCTTCTTCGGCGGTAGGTCAGCTAGAATCACGGCACTAGCTTCTTTCGACAGTACCGCCTGTCGTCTAATTTTGGCTGTCGCTTCGGGGTACAGTCGTCCTTGAAGAACCTAGCGACAGCGGGAATGTGATTGATAGCCTCGAGGAGGGGGACCTGAATATGTACTTCTTTAAACATCGATTTCAGGTCCTCGAAATTCCGCATGTCCTTTTTCTGTACTATATTTCGTGTCAGAGCCTCAGGAAAAGGGACAGGAATATTAGGGTTAAGTGGCCTCTTACCCTTATCTACCGCAGGTGGCTCCTGAGATGCTGAAGGGGTCGAATCTGCCTGCGGCGAAGGGTAGGAAAAATCAAAATTCGCCTGCCTAGGTGGTGGGTCGAATGCCTTCCTTCCGCTCTGCAATGAGACAGCATGTGCATCGACTTGCTGTCCATGAGGTGGTGGGGGAGCGGATGGGGCAGAATACGTGGGATTCTGCAAAGGCGGCTGGCCTTACGCGTAACCGGGTGGTGCAGGAGGCGCCTGTAGTATGGCGTGTGCCTGTCCCTGCGGTGCCTGAAACCTAGGCAAGGCGCCTTGGTTTTGCACATATCGAGGATTCGGGGCGGGTTGGGAGGGCAAGGCTCCTCGAGTCCTATGCTCCTGCAACAGCTAGTTCTGCGTATTTTGTATAGTCTGAATCTGATCAGCCATCGCCTTCATTATCTGCAAGCTATCTTGTGTAGACTTCCTCATCGATTCTTGCAACTCCTCTTTCAGCGCCTCCAAAGGGTCGGCCCGCTTTGGACGGTGGTTGGCAGCTTGGTGCAGCGACTGGTATAACGAGCGGGGTTGCTGCTGCTGAGGCAGGAATGGCTGCTACCTAGGATACGTGTTTTGCGCATTCCCGTATTGCCTGGTCTGGTAGTGTCGATCTTGATGTGGTCTCTGTGAATTACTAGTCCAAGAGAAATTCGGATGCTGGCGCCAACCAGGGTTATACGTCTCCGAGTACGGGTTGTTACGCACGTATCCTTGGATAGCGCTGACGTCCTCGTAGGCCGAAGATGTCTGAGATGTATATCCGTCAAAGGGATACGCATTATAATCTGTGGGTGGTGCATAACCCTGGTCATAGGGTACCAAATATGGATTATTCACAGGATCCTGATATGCGGGATCTCGTAAATACGGAGAAGATGCATCCTGAGTGAGTAGATTAACTCGAGTAGTGGGGCTCGGGGTGCATAGGAGGATCTTGCGGCGACAGAGCTCGATTCGGATTGACCTTGACTGATCTGGTCAATCTTCTTCTCAATCAGGTTCATTCTATCCAGCTGCTTGACGATGATATCCATGTCGGCTCGAATAGAATCGGTGTGAGCCTCGTGGACACCAACCCGCTGCTGACCAGGCCACTAGAATTGGTTCATAGATGCGGCATTCATTGAGTTCTCTGCTAATGATTCGAACAGCTCAAATGCGCTGTTCTCATCTTTTGCGAGAATATTCCCGCCGCTAGAGGCATCAGCCAGATACCGATGTGTGTCATCTAGCCCATGGTAAAAAATCTGAGCTAAGTGCCATCTGGGTATAACATGATGCGGGCATTTTCGGAGAAGGTCATGAAATTTATCCCATGCCTCATGTAATTTCTCCCCAGCTCCCTGGGAGAAAGTCGTGATTGCACGTCGCATTGCATTTGTTCGACCGATTGGGAAGAACTTTTGCAGGAATTCACGTCGTAATTCCGGCCAGGTTCCAATTGGCTTCCCAATAGTCTTGAACCAGTATGAAGCTTTGTCCCTTAGAGAGAACGGGAAAAGCTTCATCAGAACGATCCCGAGATCAATATTCCTAGGTCGGATCATTTCAGCGAGTCGACTCAGGTCCTCAAGGTGCTGGAATGGACCTTTGCTTGAGTTCCCGTAGAAATGAGTGCTGATCAACCCAATTACATTGGGCTTGAGCTCAAACGCATCTCCGCCTGCGGGAATTTTGACTAGCAGTGCGACGATGGGTGCGGCTGGGTCGTAAAAATCCCGCAGTTGTTCTCCTCGTGGCGGGTGCTGCATCCTGTCAAGCGCCGTCAGAATACGATCCATGCTCTGCTGATGCTGCTCCTCAGATTCAGCGACCCGGGCTGCCAGACGAGCCATCGGGTCCAGATTCTCAATGTCCTGACCCGGTCTAGGTCCAGGTTCGGGATTTGCCATGGTGGCTCTTGGAGTAGAAGAAATGGGGGGAGAAGATGGTTCGGGCGAGGTGACTCACCTCCTTGGGAGTGGCTCCCAAGGTCCAACCAAGTGAGGTCGAAGTGACCTCCTTCCGTGAATACACCGCCCAACCCTTAGGTTGGTGTAGCCACGCAGGACAAGGCTAAGGCCCTGTCAATCAAATGGTCCTTATAGATCAAGTGACCAGATTTTTCGTTATGGATTCAAATTCCTGAAGATAATTTTGTCGTACAACCAACTGAACGTGAATCCCGCCTCTCAAGCTAACCCAGCCAGTCTGGTTACGAGGGGACTAAGGGGAAGGTTCTTCCTTTGGCTTACGCCTCCGGTTCCGTTGACCCCCGAGCCGCGGTCGTTTGACACTACCCCGCAGACTTAGTCACCAGGTTTGGCAAGAGAGATTAAACTCATTCAGTAGTACAACAACGAACTCGGGTAGATTTCGTGTTTTAAAATTAGTTTTTAACCCGTTTTCTTCAGTGGGGTTTATGGTGAGTGGCCCACAAGGTGAACAAGCTCACCGGCTAACTAGACTTGATTAAGTCTAGGTTAGCCAAAAGTGTGGTCTCTATTTGTGACCCTAAAGGTTCAACCTAAGTTGCATGCACTTCTAGGGTTTTTTTTTCTCTATTTCAACATACTACAAAAATAATGTTGATTATCTAATAATAATTGGAATCCAATTAATTTGAAATTTTGCGAGTAGATTCCTTTTTCAATTAGTTTTTCAAAGAATATTTTTTTAGAATTTTTACTGTTTCAACTGAATTTTTAGGGAATTTTAAATATCAGGGGGTCAGATGTGAAACCTTGACCCCTGGACGATTTTTCGCTTTGAAACAGTATCAAATGATCTTCAAAAATTTGGGAAAAATATGGAAAATAAATAAAATTAGATCAGATTTCAAACCCCACCATTTTAAGTCAAAACAAATTCACGGATTGCTCGGAATCACTTTTGGAACTTTGAAAATTTTTGAATCTGGGTCTATCTTACCCCTGTGCACTTCGTGAATTTTTAAAAATTTTATACTTGGCGTTTTCTCAAAGTAACGGTGGCATTTGAAAGATGGTTTGAAAATAAAGGTTTTTCCCGAATTTCAGAATTTTTAGCTAACGGATTTTTCGACAATCGAATTTTTAGGTGAGATTTGAAATCTGGCCGAAAGTCAGAAGGTGGTGGAAAAGCTTTTAAAGAGGTTTGAATTTAAAATTCAAGCCTTCCACCAAAAATGCTTTTTTTTTTCTTTTTAATCTTTTGCACTTTTTTTTTTAAAAAGAATTTTTCAAAAGATTCAACGAAAATCTCTTTTTTTTTGTTTTTCTAACCTAGATTCAAAAGGAAATCCAATCTAGATTTTTTTTTCAAAATTTTTGATTTTTTTATTTTTTTCTCCTTTCCACGAAAATAAGAAAAATCTCTTTTTTTTTTTTTGAAAGAAATTGCAGGAAGTAGATCTTGTCCTAGGGTTCAGAAAATAAACCTAATCTATGATAGATGATGTGCACCTGATTTTTCTTTGCCGCACTCGATGTGTGCGCGGATCCCATTTTCATTTCGTGTTGTCCTGCACATCAAAATCAAAGTAGAGGCAGATTTGTCAGTGATAGATTAAAAGATCGAAATCAAGAAAAATGACGTTGCCTCCCCGGCAACGGCGCCATTTTGGTGGGAGAAATCGTAGATCGCATTTTTGATAAAAGCGTCGTAGTATAGTTGGGAAATACGATCCAACAAAGATATTGTTTTGAAAAATAACGAGACTTGAGTCCCGGTCGTTCGTCTCTAGGAGGCGTGTTTCTATTTTTGAAATCGATCTTAAAGCTGCTCTACTTAGTATTCTGGTGCGTAATATATATGCGGTTAAAGAATAGGCACTTAAATCACGCAAATAAAATAATCATTTAGCTCATGGTGATTTCAAACACATAAAGAGAGATATATATATAAATGCATTTTTCATTCATTCATTGGGGGAGAGTTGTTTGTACAGGAAATCTAGAGGAAAGCTTATACATGAATGCTTAAAATTAAATCTAACTACCAGAAAACGATTGCATACAAGAATCAGCGGGGGGATTTCGCATGCATCATTGGGGGAGAAGTAAGACTACTCTACTAAGCAGTAAATGAAAGCAATAAAGATTATGAAGAGCATGATCTAGAGCTAGAAGAATAGAGGGCATTCAGGGGTGGTCCCCGATGGCCTTGGAGTGACAGAGAGGAGAATGAGGGGCGACCAATGTAGCTTAGGCCAACCCTTGGAGAGAAGTAGGGTTGATCCAGCATCCCAGCATGGTGTCCTCCATGGTGGTGGTAGTGAGCTCGTGGAGGTGGAGTGAGTGGCTAAGTGGAGGTGGCGTGAATGGCACCAATGGAGAGCAATTGCCAAGGGAGTGAATGGGTGCCAATGGCCACCCATGGGGTCTTTTTATAGACCTAAGGGAAGCTCTCTAGAGAATTATGGAATTCTCTAGAGAGGCCTATGATGGGAGCTCGTGGGAGAGTGAGAGAGAGAGGGTGGATGGTGGTTTTTAGATCCACCAAATGTGGATCTAAAAATTGAATGGCTCTTGGTTGCTATTTTTGGCAACCAAGGCAACCACACATGGTAGAGAGTTCTAGAGAACTCTAGGCTATATATTTTCGTGTGGATGGTGTGTGTGGGTGTGTGTGGGTATGTGTGGGTCGAAACTTAGGTGGCTAGGTTGATTAGGTTGGGTTCTAGTGGGTTTAGGTAAAGGTAGGTCTCAAATTAGGGTTATAAACCCTAATTCACTAAGGTAAAGTGCAATTAAACTTAATACAAGTTTAATTGGGTGTGTGGAAACTTAATTGAGAGTAAAAGAACTCAATTAAGTCAGGTCTAGGTCAATTGGACTCTCACTGAATCCAATTGGACAGTATGTGCTGAGATCAGGGCTCAATTAGACTCAATGAGTCCAATTGAATAGGCTGATGGAATTGACTAAGATCCAAGTCAATTAGGTTTAGTGAGGACCTAATTAGGTCCTTAGGGAGGTTTAGAGGTGATGTACTAGGGTTAGGGAACCTTAATTTTGGTTCCTATGGGGTTGGAATTGGGTTTAGGGACCTAGAGATCCAAGATCAAGGCTTAAATCTCAAAACAGGAATTGGAGAGCAGTATCAGACATCTAATTATAGAATCAGACGTCTTATACTCAAAAATCAGAAGTCCAGACTTGTTTTCTGGACGTCCAATCAGAGTCAGGAAGGATTTCGGGTTCTGTTTTGGGTATTCTGCAGAAATTAGACGTCTGACAAAGTGTCTGGACGTCCAATATCATTGCAGAAGTGGGTTTGAAGTGTGCGGGAGTTGGCTAAGGGTCCTGGACGTCTTAAAACTTATCTGGACTTCCAGAGAAGGGTTGGAACTAGGGTTTTAGGGCTTCCTAGGGTGTTGTGACCTAATCCAAGGGTGGCTAAGGCTTGGGGAAGTCTCTAGGCTATCCTAGGGCTAGGATGAACCTAAGCTCTTCACATTTTACTGCTTTATTTCTACTTAATAGAATAGAAAACCTTTAAACCCATTACATTATTATTCCTACATCTAAACTAGGCCTTCTGCTCCAGCTCTGCTACAACTCCCGTTATTCCTGATCCAGCTTCAGATCCAGCTCCTGATCAGCTTATTCCCTGCAATCGACATAGTGTACTTAATCAGCGCATTATAACATTATTTTATTCATAGCTAAAGGAAAGCAGTAAAGATGCAGATAATGCGTATGCATGCATGAATAACCCTAACTTATGCTAAGTCCTAGCTTAATCTAGGCCAATTAAGACCTATGATTGCTGCGCAATCAGCGTACCGAGGAAGATCAAATGTGCTTGATTTTGAAGGCCTTGGTTAACGTCCAGAAGACAAATGCGGCTATGTAGAAATAACACAAAGAAGAGATCACAAAGGTGTGGAATCAACTCGCACAAATGGTTGGGACTTGCCAGCTTGGTGCACTCCCTTCCCAACCTCTGTCAAATCTGAATAACGTGCCAAACCAGAGGTATGTTATGAACCTGAACCAAGGCCAAGCTCGCCATGTCTATCGAACCCCTTCTGCACCATCACCCGATAGGATGGAGGCTTCCACATCATATTTCAGATATCAACAACAACCACCACTCTTGCCAATTCTGAACCCAAACCAAGCAAGCCTAAACGCTGTTACCACATGTAGTGGCAAGACAATTTAGGATCCACCTTATCCTAGCCACTCTAGCTTTGATAGTTTAGAGATGACCCTTAGGATGGTCATCTAGCACACACCTATCCCAGATTCGGAGCCTGAACCAATCCTAGAGGAGCCAACAGAGGTTCCACATCTTGAGGCCTTGATGAAAGGAAACAGAAATCCCAAACCTGTGGCACTTGAGGAAGACTTGGTCAATCTCTTTGAACAAGTCCAAATAAACATCCCCTTGATGGATGTGATCTGTAATGTACCAACTTACATGTGATTTCTAAAGGACTTATGTACACCAAAGCAGAAGTTGCGAAACAAAGACGGGAGTCCAATTGTGTTGTCTGAGCATGCCAGCTCTATCATCTTGAGCAAACTCCCATAGAAAGTGAAAGATCCTAACATCGCTCTGATCTCCTGTAAGATAGGTGACCTAGAGTTCGATCGAGCTTTATTGGATTTAGGAGCCTCCATAAATTTGATCCCCACATCCTTTCTAGATCATTTTGAGGAAATCGAGCTCAAACAGACTGAGGTGTCCCTACAGCTGGCTGACAGATCAATAAAATCACCAAGAGGAGTTCTTGAGGATGTTCTAGTTAGGATACGAGATTTCTACTTCCCGGTGGACTTCATTGTATTAGACATGAATACTCCTGAAAATCTGAGAGACACACTGATCATCTTAGGGAGACTGTTCCTAGCCATAGCTAGGGAAAACATCAATTGCAAAGTGGGCTAGATCGAGTTGAAATTTGGGAATAAGACATTGAGGATCGATATCTTTAAGGCCCAAAAAGGAATATACATGGGGAGATCAAAGAAGTTTGAGATGTTAGTTCCTTGGTTGAGGACCTGATTATGGAGGAATACCTGATTCTCCTAGAACCTCAACCACAGATCGAGAAGCCCGAAGCTGATCCAGATCTATCCTTAGCTTCTAGATTATCTTCTGAGGCCAATCTCGAACTCCCATCTGCTGCTGATAACCCAGTTCTTGAATTAGAACCCCTCTTAGATCATATGAAATACATCTTTTTGGATCCAAATCAAACATTTCCTATGATTATCAACTTCTGACTCACTCCTGATTAGGAAACAAAGCTGATTTCTATCCTCTAGTAGCATTGAAGAGACATTAGATGGACTCTAGATGACCTGACTAGAATAGTCCACCGAATCTATACTGAAGAGGGCTTACGACCATCTCGAGAAATGCAGAGAAGACTAAACTCAAATCTATAGGAGGTCTTAAAAAAGGAGATTATCAAGTGGCTTGACGTAGGAATCATCTCCTTGTTCTCTGATAGCCGCTGGGTGAGCCACATCCAAGTTGTGCCTAAAAAGGTAGGGCTAACCGTGATTACAACCGAATCCAGAGAAACCATCCCGACACAAATTGTGAACTGGTGGAGAGTTTGCATAGACTATTGGAAACTGAATGCCTCAAAGAAGAAAGACCATTTCCCGCTCCCGTTCATTGATCAGATTCTCGAGAAACTGACAGGAAATTGGTTCTTTTGTTTCCTAGATGGGTACTTCAGATATAACCAGGTGACAATCCATCTCAAAGATTAGGAAAAGAAAACTTTTACCTACCCCTATGGTACGTATGCATTATGCAAGATTCCATTTGGGCATTGCAATGCACCTGCCACTTTTAAATTGTGCATGCTAGCCATATTCTTTGATATGGTAGGTAAATACCTTGAAGTCTCCATGGACAACTTCTTGATTTTTAGTGAATCTTTTGATGATTGCCTCCACTTGGTCTAGATCCTTCAAAGATGCATCGAAGTGAACTTGGTTCTCTCCTGGGAAAAGAGCCACTTTATGGCTCCTGAGGGCATTGTGCTTGGACACCTCATATCTGTGAAAGGTATCCAAGTTGACCGAGCTAAGGTGAATTTGGTTTCAAAATTACCTGTGCCTTCCTCGATCAAATACATTAAATCATTTTTGTGGCACATCAATTTTTATCGTCGATTCATATCTGATTTTTCCAAAATCGTGCGCCCCTTAACGAATCTTCTCTTAAAAGACACGCCTTTCAAGATGACAAGTGAGTGCATTTACGCATTCGAAATCCTACGTGACCGAGTTACCCAAGCTCCAATCCTACAATCCCCTGACTGGTCTCAATCCTTCGAGATCATGTGCGATGCATCTGACTACGCAGTAGGAGCAGTGCTGGGGAAGAAAATCGAAGGGAAACTGGTGGTAATATATTAAGCCAGCAAGACACTAGACGACGCTCAGCGTAATTACATGATTACAAAGAAAGAGCTGTTGGCTGTAGTATTTGGTCTGGAAAAACTTAGATCATACCTCCTGGGATCCCATGTCATCATTTACTCTGATCACACTGCGGTTAGGCACTTGCTTACAAAGAAGGATGTGAAACCTAGATTAATCTGATGGATGTTACTATTGCAAGAATTCGATCTTAAGATTCCTGACAAGGCGGGATAGCATAATGTGGTAGCTAACCATTTGTCTCACCTTCCTTCTTCGATCATTGACCCGTCTAGAGCTATGATCGAGCATTTTCTAGATGAACATCTCTTGGCTATTAATGGACTTCTTTGGTTCGCTAATATCTTGAATTACTTGGTTATGGGGAAAGTCCCACCAGATTGGGCAACCTCCCAATGTGACAAACTGATTTCCAATGCCAAGTACTATGTCTGGGAAGATCCTTATCAATTTCACATTGGCAATGACCAAGTAATCCGAAGATGCATTCCCGACGACGAGGTCAAAGTTATCATCTCTTTCTGTCATGACTAGGCCTGTGGTGGCCATTACTCTGGGTGTAAAACTGCAACGAAGATTCTCCAATGTGGGTTCTTTTCGCCAACTATGTTCAAAGACACACAATCCTATCGTAGGGCATGTGCTTGTTGTCAGACCCTCGACAACATGGGCCCACGTGATATGATGCCCTTGAATTCGATTATCGTGTCTGAGATCTTTGACATATGGGGAATTGATTTTATGGGACCCTTTCTCGGATCTAACAACTTTGAGTATATCTTACTTGTTATTGACTCTGTCTCGAAATGGATAGAAGTCGTACCCATAAGAACAAATGATCATAAAGTTATTCTCCAGTTCATTCAGGAGAACATCTTTTCCAAATTTGGGGTTCCTAAATCCATCATCAGCAATGGCGGGTCCCATTTCACGAATGTGCACTTCTAGTCCCTGATGAAAAAGTATGGGGTGTCACATTGTATCGTGACTCCTTATCACCCCCTGAGCAATGGATTGGCTAAGCTATCTAATTCGGAGATCGAGAAAATCCTTCAGGTCACTATTTGGCTTGATAGGAAAGATTGGTCCACCCGACTTCTGGAAGATTTGTGGGCCTATAGGACAACCCATAAGACTTAGCTAGGGGTGTCTCCATTTAGGCTCGTGTACGGGAAGGCATGTCACCTCCCTGTAGAGATGGGGCATAAGGCCTACTGGGCAGTATGGAAGTGCAATCTAGATCTCATGAAGGCTGGAAACCACTACTGGTTGCAAATGAGCGAGATCGAGGAGTTACGCAATGTTGTGCACGAGAATTTGTGTATCTACAAAGTGTAGGTCAAAGCCTTCCATCCTGGTCAGAAGGTTCTCCTCTTTGATGCCAGGCTTAAGCTCTTCCCAAGAAAGCTAAGATCAAAATGGATCGAACCCTTTCTCATCCGATGAATCTTCAGAAATGGAGCTATTGAAATCAATGAACTCAGCATGACTCAAAACCATTTGTTGTGAATGATCAGAGACTAAAATCGTTCCTCGAACTCGCCGATTCGAATCTGGTTGCAGTATCTTTTGATCTTCATTCTCCTTGAGCCACATTGCGCCTAGCTGATGGCATTAAACTTAACGCTTAATGGGAGGCAACCCATCATTTGAAAACCCGAGACCCTTTTGACTTATCTCTGAACTAAAGTTATATTACATTTTAGGGTTCGTCCATTAGAATAGCTGACTCCACCTTTGATACTTGTATCAGAGCTTGAAATCATCTGCAACAGTCATCCCGACCCATTCATAACCTACCCAAGCCTGTTCTAATGTACGATCTAAGCTGAACTTGAACTCACCTAATTTATAATGAGGGCAATGCAAATCTTAGGCATGGGGGCATTAAAGTGTAAAATGCTATGAAGTTTGATTCATGAGGGGTTTCACCACAAAAAAAAAAGAACAAAAGGGGAGGATAATTTTATAAGTTGAATTGAAAGATCAGAATTGAGGAGGAAAAAGAGGAGAAAAGAAAAAAATAGAGAAAAAGGAGCAAACAAAAGAAAAAATTATGATAGTCCCTATAATTAAGTATGGAACTTACTTAAGTTCTAGGCTGGATCGGATGATGAATTAAGACTTGAAGGGCTAAATCTTAGGAGATAAGTGATGGATGCTGACTTTAGGCCTCTTGGGCCCATTTTAGGGCTTAAACACTCACATATTTGTTAAGATCTGGATTAATTCTCAAGAGGTTGAGGAAAGTGTGAGGCTGATGTATCAAGTTTAAGGCTTAAGGATTATTCAACCCAGTTGCTTACCCTTTGGTTTGCAGGACTTGGTAACCTAAGCACCCAATAATCACACACTGGTTTGGTTTAGTGCACATAATGAAGAATAATGCCAAAAGTGTTCTGTTCTGAAAAATATTTTCCTGAAGATCTAGCTTAGGAGTGGTTCGAAGACACAAGTTGATTGGATGAGTTCATGATGCAGAGAGTTGGAATGAAAAATACTCCCCTTAAAGATGCGTAATAACATATCGTCTCCTCGGTGCTTGTCTCCTAGGATATCTAAATATCATACAGAGGGCACGTAAGCACCTTGTGCTGGTTCAAGTGCCATGGGCGAGATTAACCTGAAATGTCGATTACCAGGTATTGAATTTAGCTACACAACATCGTTGACAGCACTATCCTGAAGTGTCAAAAGCCAGGGTTCTAGGGGTTTCCATGGGCAGTGCTATCCTGAAGCATCGAAAGCCAAGGACCCTTCGAGGATTGATGGTGGGGACAAGGAATCCGATGCAAACCGTGTTTAGAGCCAATCTGATGTTGGATTTAGGGAATGTAAAAAGAAAAGGGAGAAATCTCTCAAAATAAATATCCATCTCTATCTCTCTTATAAAAAATGCACTGGCAAACTAAACCTGGACTTACTATGTATATGTATGGATGCTTTAAGCACTAGGGTCAATGAATCTCTAGGTAGTTTTTACAAGCCTTAGAAACCTTCACAGTAGACCCAAGGATAAGGCTAGTCAGGTCTGGATCTTGGCTGGCACTTGAGTACCTCTAGGCCAAATGTTGGTATTTTGATCTAATTTCTAGGGATGCAGCTTAGTAAGGCATTCTGACGTTTAAAATTCATCTTAGAGATCTAGTTTGGTCCATAGGATTTTTCTAGGGACTAGCAAAAGTTAGGCATGGGGTATGATAGTAACACCATCATGGGTCCTAACTAGCCAAACTTATTCAGATTCAAGTGATAAATGCTCCTAAATTTTCATCTGAGGATTGTAATTCTACATTTAGTTGTTCTGAGAAGTCAGAAAAATAGGGTTAATTCTGTTGTTTTACCATTCCATCATTAATGTGGATTAATCAAGGGGTGAATTTAAGGTTAAATGAACTCAAAAGACTAAAAAGTGGACTCACATCAAGTGAATCAGGGTTTTATGCATTTCGAGGGTGAAAATAGCATTGAAAACACTAATTATCAGGCCCACTTAAATTGAAAGACTTCTGGTAGAGATAAAATCAATCTAAACCTTCTAAAAATTATTGAAAAATATTCAAAGAGGTTTGGCACCTTCACTTTGATCATCTGAACCCATTTTAACCAAAAATAGAGATTTAGACGGGAATTTGCCTTGATTTAGGATTCTGTATAATTTACCTAGTCAAACATGGTCAAAACTCAAATCCAAGTTCACCATCAGATTCCTTGGGTCCAAATTAGGTTAACACCAAAATTTGGGCCCAATTAGAGTTCATATTGACCTAATTTTCATTTTAGTCCTTAAAATCTTTATCCTTCACATTTTGACCCTAGGTTTGAAGTTTATTACAAATAAGCCCCTAACTTCTTCATCTTCTTTGTAGAAATGCCCTCGTCGCCTGCAAACTCCTACAAAGTGGTCAACCCAAACACTGCCACCTTTGACTGATGAAATCTCCTTCCAATTAAGACCAAATCCCTCCAAATTTGGAGGGGTTGGTCAGGAAGAAATCCTCTTCCATTTGATCACAATCCAAGATTCTAAGGAGGACCCAGGAGTTCATGTGAGCTCAATAAAAATGTGGATGTTATTGATTCGAAACCCTAATCCAATGACCTAATTCTTTCAAATAGAGCTCAAATTCGAGCTCTATATAAGTTCTAGGAAACCCCACGGTCCAAATCAGCCAAGATTGGATCGGAATCCCTCTTCCTCCTCCTCCCCCAGCCATCATCGTCTTTCGCTCCGATGACCTTGCTCCTCCTCCTCCTCCGGCCATCCAACTACCAACTTGTATGGTCTGCCTTCTTCCTCTCTCTCTTCTTCTCCTCGTCAGCCACAGTAGGAGCCCTCTTCACCCTCGTCGTTGCCGCTCACCCCCACCTGACTTCTTCATCCTCCCCATGTCTGATTGGCCAACACTGGGTGTGGTCTCGCTCTCTATCTCCTCCCTAAGTTCCCTACAGTTCCTCTCCTTCTGTAGCATCTTTTAATGCCCTTAGATTCTAATTTCACCCACTAAAACCACCATTTCACCACCTTCATCCCCACGTCTGGCATGAGCTCCAGTGAGCTTGCATCATCTCCACAATACACAAAATGTAGTGCCACCGCCTCCACAACCTTTGCCTCAACCTCGCCACCAAAACCCCTCAACTTATTGAGGGTTTTGACCACTCTAGTCTACCGTCAAACAACCCACCTTCCACCTGCACATTCCGACCACAATCGGCCACCACACACCTCCACTCATCGAATTAACACCTCCACCGTACTCCATACACCATGGCAAAGCTTATGAGCTATCTAATTGGGGCATTAAGCCCATACTCTTGATTTTAGGGTTTACTGGACCTCCTCTCATCGGCACCACCATTCGCCACCCTCCATCGATCTCCAGTCCCAATACCACTTCGCATAGCTACGGACGGATACCCTAAAGCAACTTGGGTTCGTGATTGGAGAAAGAACTCCAACAGTAGTAGCAATCAAAGAAGTTTCCAATTATTGTGCGCGAGTGAAGAAAGAGGGACATTAGTCCCACTTCGTGAATCTTTAAAAAAAAATTGCTTTATAACATTTTTGCTTCCTCTGCTGGTTGCCTGAAGTACTCACAGGGTTAGGTTCCTGTTCACCCTCGCCCGCTATGCATGCCGGTGGGCCTGGACCCGAATCCATTTACCCGATTAAGCCCTAACCTGGTTCTGAAGAGAGAGAGGAGGAGGTTTTTTGAGGGAAGGAGGGGGGTTTTGCATAGTAAATTCTTAGGAAATGTGCCTACAGTTAGGCAAAAATTTGATAGGTTGTTTGGCTGGATATTTAAGGCGTCTAAGCCTTGTTCTTAACGTCTGATCTGAGAGTGAATTGGGTCTGACTTGGCTTGAGACTATTGTTGGTTAAGAATTGACCTGGGATTTGTGCTTAATTATTACAGATATTTGGTGGTTCCAACGACCATTTTTATTCTCTTTATTTTTAGTTTGGGATACAATTTTGAGCATTAATCAAATATTCTCATATATGTGAATGAATTGCATCATTATTTCTTATTGTTGAGATTGGTGGATTGAATTTCTATACTTGCTCCATGCAAACGACCTCGGAATTCATGATTTTTCTAGCAACTACAAATTTAAATGTCAATTCTATTTTCGTTGCTATACTACAATGCATTTTTCTAAACTACGACGACTTATGAGTCAACAGTGCCTATGGACCTGTTGGGTGTAAATTCTCGCATGTACTACTTGATTAGCATATGCCCTTCTTCTTACTGAGTTTGGAATCCCTCTAGTATTTTCCTTGATTCATGGGCACGTTAGAGGAAAATTAATTTATTTTTCTGTAAAATAGTAAAGGTTAATGATCACATGCACCACTGTCGTTACATGTATAAAACGAACCCTAATTTCCGTGGAACAAGTTTTGTGATGTTCGTTAATTGATGCATAATAGGGGACCTCTGTCATAAATTTAAAACTACTTGTAACAGTATAAGTTGGAGGATAAGGTGAATATTTATTAATCTTGGAATTATTAAGAATGGCTTGATTTGATGAAAATAAAAGATACAGTTATCTGGAATGAATTTGATACGACTATTTAGTCAAAAATGAAAGGATAGGATAACTGGTTTAGCCCCGCTACTCACTGGAGTTTGGCTATAGCTTTGGTCTTTTAGACCGATTTCAGGGGCTGGTTTAAGGAGTTGTTGGCCGCCCTACGACTCTTTGGTTAAGCTTAGTAGCCAACTAGGATAGCGAGCTGCAGGGCTCGAGGTTTGGTTCTTTCTCAGCCAAAGGGTGGGTCATTGGCTATCTGTAGTTCAACCTACGTAACGCTTGTACGTGTTCACGCTACATGACGTAGCCGCCACCCCTTTCCGCAATGTCCCCAGGGTGATGGAATGTGGTGACTCAATGGGTTTAAGCGGTCGTCTCAACTAGGAGGATGGTTTATACTAATCTTGTATCGCAAGAAGTTACACAAGATCATCTCATGCACCGAGGTGTCGTTTTATGGATTGTGAACTATAAGAACATGGGAAAGCTACATGAATGAAATTAGCTAAGAAATAAAGTATAAACGGATGAACTGTTGATATAGTGCCCTTTTCTATACTCCTATTACTATTACCATTTGTTTCATTGTTTACTATACTCAGTTTTCACTGATGTATAGTTTCGGGTTTCATACTCAGGTGTTGCTGAGCAGTTGGGTGCAGCGGCTGCTGTCGATCAGACTTCTATGGAACCAGGTCCTACTTGAGAAGATAGTCCGTATTGAGCTAGTGGCTCATAGTAGTAGGTTTTTCCGCTGTTAGATTTTATTTTCCTGACTTTTGGTGATTGTAAGAGACTCTTCTTACTTTATGTTTTATGGTGAATTTTAAATATTATTGTCAGCATTAAGTTTTCTTTCATTTAATGTATCATGAAGGAATGTTGGCTTTTGACTTTTTATGGCTATGTGTTGGGTGACTGCAATCTCGTAGGTGTTCGTGCTAGTCGGTAGCACATGGCGACCCGAGTTTCGTCACTTGGTGGGACATGGGTTGTCACAACTAGGTCGATCGGGAAATCCTAAATTGAGAGGTTTAGGTGGTGGTTTTACCCAAGTTTGAGTTTCCACCTAAAAATCCTTCTGTTCATTTGTAGGATTGCTTTTGTGAGATTATTGTTTATATTTCTGCATTATTTTTTTATCATGCACATCTCACCCCCCTCCATAGGAACTTATAGCCCTATTGCCTAGTCGTAGCTACTTCTATCACCCTCGCCAACACTGCCCTTGGACCTAGCCATTTTCCCTACTTAACACTTCCATCGCACTCATTACTTAGTCACCATCATCACTTTCCCCGATGTCATTTTGTGAAGTTTCTTTGTAGCTCTTTCTTTTCTTTCAAGTCAAAGTGTGTAAGTGGCTTAAGGCACCTTTAGGGTTGTAATAGTAGTTTGTTTCATACTTTTAGGTGTAGTATGAGGTGTTTAGTTTGTAAGTTTTCAAGTTTCAAGGAATGTATCCATGTGTTTATCCTTGTTGCCCCTTATCTTTATAAAAGGAAAAAAAATCACAAAGCAAAAATGACAAAAAGATGGACTTTCTTTCCTTGGTGTATATTCATCCTTTGTAAGCTCTAAAAAAAAATCTCAGAAAGAAAAAGGTGAAAAAACATTAATAAGAATGAGAGAATGACTTAAGCAAAAGAGTGGGCTAAACCACCTCCATGTGGAATCGATCGGGACTCACCAAATCAAACTTCACAAATCGATTAGTGGTGTTGTTAATAAATTTCTAAATGAATGATTAGTTGACTTAACACGAAGCTCAAACTACAACGACTACCTTAATAGAACTAACACTGTGTAAGGGTTTGCTTGTCGCCGTCATTTTTTGTGTTGTTGCTGGGGAGACAACAAGCTTTCTCTTAAACTTAGTCATTTTTCTCCATGCTTACTTAAAGTTTAATCTGTTTGCCTTGATTTGTTTCAAGTGTGTAGGTTAGTTCAGTGTAAAGACCCGCGCACGCACTGAGTAGAGGTGAAGACTTGAGGTAGGTATTCTATCCCTTTCTTTTTGATTTCCAAGCTAAAAAATAAAAAAATCCTAAATATTCAAAAACATAAAAATTAAAAAAAAGCAAGAATTTTAAAAATTTTAGTTTAGAGGTGGTTTGCATTTGCTTGACCCACATCAAGAACCACCACTCATTTTCTTAGTTTTGAGCTTGGGAAGACTTGAAAGTTCAACTTTAAAATTCCGTCGTGATCTGCTCAAGCCTCTAAAAATTATGAAATTACACTTGAAGATAGATACACTATTTATCTTTCAAGTGCTAATGATTTTGTTTAAAAACTTGCACTATGGAGTTTTTAAAAATTGATGCTGAGTGTATATCGGTATTGAAATAGAGATAGACTAGTTCTATATTTGTGAATTTACTATAGCATACACATCCAATTTTCTTGAAATTGGTGGCATTTGAAAGCTTGTCAAACCTACAAACTTCGAGAATTTTTGTAGAATTTTTAGAGAAGTACAATTGCCTTGTTATGTCTATTTGTGTTGAAGGGGTCTGCTTTGCTCTATTTGACAACCATACATTATAAAATCTATTTAAATTATTAATACCCATTAAAAATTCAAACAAAATATTTTTCGAAATCCTGATTCAAAGAAGGAATAGTACACATCACTAAGAATCAATTTGATACTGTTCCTAACTATTTGAATCAAAAGAAAGACCAATCTATTAGAAGAAGAACACTAGGGTGCTCCAGCGTAGGTTTTCATTTCATTTAGAGACCCTATACTTGTGATTGAGCCTTGGTTGAATACATATGTTGATAGGCAAGGTTTTGTGCAGCCACCCTTGTGTGATTGGGTCGCCTTGCTTATTCAAGCTAAAATCAATTCACATGTGTGACTATAGAAACAAGCATTAAGGCCACATAGACACTAGGAGTGGATTGCTTCAAAGATGATGCAATACACCCATGTTTGTATCCCTCCTAGTTCTTGAGAATTGAGTAACAAGTGCAACTCAAGTAAGACAAGGACTAATTGTGGCACAACCATTAAAATTATGGGATTGAATTCCAAATATCATTCATAAGGATCAGTTTCTTGACTTGAATTCCCTAAATTAAATCGGGTGTCTAGACTGAGGGGTCGTGCCAAACGACCATGGTAAGGGAGTACAAAGGTAACCCTATCGATGCGGGGAAGAACCTTCTCTCTTATCCCCCCTAAAGCAATCTAGGTCGATTGATCTGAGGAACATAGGTTAAGTGTAGATTCTTATGTTTGGTAACTTTGAATCTCAAATCCTAATCATTTAATTAAAGGCCTGATTCAATCAGTGTTGTACTCCAACACTCCTCTATTGTGCCTTGCCCTTGTATGCAAGCCAGGAGGTCACTAAGACCTCAATTTCTTGGGCCCTAAATGTCACCATAGGTGACCTTGGTGGCCAAGGAATAGTTTTAGGTTTTGGAAATTAGGATTAAGATTGGGTTTATCTAAATTGAAAAGTATGAATCATTAATTGTTTTCAATATTTGGCCTTTGTATGTCTCAAATTTGAAGTTGCACATAAAAGGATATTTGTAGCCCTTGAAATCACCTTTCAAATGCAACTTGAATCACTCAATGTGGATTTAAAATGAGTAAATTTTGGCCAAAATACTAAAGATGTGTCAGGATATCATGAATTTCGGGGAATAGGATTGGGATTTGGATCTTGATTGGCTAAAATCATGGGATGTGATTGAAACCTAATTACATTGATTGCCACATTTTATCAATTAATTTCAAAGAATATTTTTGGTAATTTAGTGTGGAAAAATTATGGCACATGTGGATAAGGTAGAGGCTTCTAGAAAATAGGATTAGGGCTAGGATTGAGCTAGTGTCACTATAGTATATGCTAGGTTTTTAGTACTAGATTTAAGATGAAGTCTAGGGTTAAGGCAAGGGCTTAAGGATCAAGATGGAGTTGGTTTATGATTAGGGTTTCGGGTGAAGCTAAAATAGGTGTGTTCTTACTAGGGTTAGGGCTAGGGTTTTTATGGCCAAAATTGATTCTTCTGCTCTTAATTTGAGCTCTGAAGATCTAGATTCCCACTTGTTCTCCTCATGAGCTTGAGTAAAGGATTTCTGCATATAGCAAGAACGAAAATTAGCATAAAATAGGCTCAAAATTATAGTTTTAACCTTAGCATAAAAATATGAAATTATGTGCATAATGACCTAAATCTAATGCAAGTAAGACCCAAAACCAACAAATTTGAGCATGTTACCATATAATTATGCTCAATTATCAAGGATGACTAGAGGAGTGGAGGGCAGGTGAGGAGAGCGGTCAGAGGGTGGGGGGAGGTAGAGCAGGGAGAGGACTAGAATAGTGGAGGGTAGGGAGGGAGGGTGGTTAAAGGAGTCACTGATGGAGCTTACCTTGAGGACGATGTCAATGAGGATGGAGTCACTGATGGAGGAAGATGGCAACTGCACTGATGACATTGTTGCTGGCTACTAGCTAACAACAAGAGCGTCAAGAGGAGAAGTAGCGCTAGGGTCAACTGGTGGCTAACGACAAGAGCGTCTAAAGGAGAAGTAGCACTAGGGTTTTGCTTGGGCCAACATGGGAGAGGGGAAATAGCAAATCAATGATTGTGTGGGACAACGTGGGAGAAGTAGTGCTAGGGCTTTTGCACCAATGATGGAAATCACAATGGAATTCACAATATGTGTGTGTGTGTGTTTTCGAACTCAAACTTTATTGGAATGAACATGTATTATGTTTTTGTTTAGTTCATTAAGCTATCAAACTTAGTTTTAATGTTAATGTTTGGTTCATTATTTTTCGAATGAACTTTTATTGAATATTTGATTGAATGAATTCAAACCATTCAGTCCGATTAGCGACCCTACCCCCATCTAGGACCCCACACCCCATACCTCCTAGTAACAGTACAAGATAAACCACTTTTGGCGACGGTTCAAAACATCGCTAAAAGTAACAAAACCCTCTCAATTTGGAGTCGCGGAAGGTTGCAAAGCAAATAGTCCTTCACGACGGCTATTCATACTAACCATCTCTAATAGTCTCAACCCGATCTATCATGGTTAGCTTTCTTTTGCGATTTAAATTCTTATTTAAAAAACTTTCGCGTTGGTTATGTAATAACTCTCTCCAATAAGTAATTTGCGATGGCTATTTGTTAATCATCGCAAATTAGAATTTTGAGATGGTTGTTTAACCCTCTCAAGAAATATGCTGCAGGGAGTGTTTTCCCTGGCTTTTTAGTGACGGTTTGACAACCGTCGCAAAAGTTCATTGAGGACGGTTATAATAATAACCGTCGCCAAATATATATATATATATATATATATGTTTTTTAATTACTTAGATTTTACCAATGATTATTAAAGGTAACATTTAAATTAACCTACATAACATCCAATAGCAGATATATAGCATTTAATAAAATAAATATAATAAAAAATAATTTACATTAATATAAATTAACTTAGAGAATGTTTACAAAAGAGAAACATTACATAAATAAACCCTAAACATTACCTAAACAAAAACAAGAAATATAAAGAATAGATGCGAGCTAAACTCTCGCACCAAGACCATGACCAGCACCTCCTGTGCCACAATCGTCATTTAGCCCATGATGTGCAGGATAATGGAAGCTATTGTGATCAGGTCCATGTCCACTTGAAGTATGGCCATCATCTCCACCTACTGCATCTGCTACTGCACCTGCTACTTGATTCCACAGCAATCATGCAACCTAATCTACCTAAATTAAGTTAAATTCTAGTATAACTTAGGAACAATGCATACATAAGCATTATAAATTGCATAATAGTTAGTTTAGTAGCCTTATAGATAATATTGTCATTTTATGCTCTAAAAGAAAGATGAAATTGATTGCAGATGATTTGAGGCCATAGATGATAGATCAGAATGTACAGACCTTATCAGGATGACGATGGGAGTCAAACACTTTTGAAATCACCTTGATTTGACATCCATAGCATCACATACAATCCATAGAAGATCAGACGCCAAGGAGCAATAGGGTAGAAATCCAAACCTCAGATGCCGAATCTAACCACATGGATGGATTCGGATCAACGATCGTAGGCCAACTTCACAAAAATTCTCAATCGAAGGCCTACAGCACCGTCTACAAAGCAAGGAAGATGGACAACCATGATGGTGCCATGTCGTGCCATCATAACCACCCCTCACCACGCGCCAATCACTGAAGTGCTCTTCCCATGCCTTGTGGGCTGTTGGATCATCATCCAACAACCATAAGCATGCTACGCCGACCACTCCTCACCCATGCCTCATCAAGGACGATCAAGATCTGCCGTTGGATCTCCATCAAATGGCTAAGAAGTGAACCTGCCTAATTCATAACCACAACCATCCACGCTTATAGCTCATTGGTCAGCATGCCCACACACAAGCATGAGAAGCGTGCTCGAGCAGCACTACGCAAGAAATTGGGAAAGGCGGTGGAGCACGGGTGCAATTCAATCGTTAGATAAGAATGAAAAGCATAGATGCAGACGCATGGCATTGAGCGGAACATTTGATTAGGCAGTACGATCATGCACTCTTTTATGCTGAATCTAGTGTGCGATTGTACACGTATCATTAAGGTGGTGGCGCATGCAATTTAGGTCGTTTGATTGCCAGATCGGACGGCTGAGAGCGTTAACATGCGATTTCAAAACGTGGCACACGAATTCAAAGCGAGGTGAGCATCCGGTGGGTGCTAGGAACTCTCAATTAGGATCCGAGGGCTGCGGGAGTGCCATTGTGTCGACATGAGAATGCATCTGCGCGTATAAGGCATGTTAAAGGTTGGATTGAGGTGCAATCTAAGCCATTGATCTCCCGATCGACGGATCTAATCAAACTTGAGTTGTTGAACGAGTTGGAGGGCCAAAATTCCCACTTTGCCCCTCTTTAAAGCTGTAAAATGTGCCCCAAGCCCCCCAGTTGAGGGCAACTCCCACCAGATACAACTTTAGCCTCTCTCCCTCTCTATAACTCTTCTCTGGCATTCGTCCCAGCGCTCTGGATCTGAAGTGTTGCTGAAATTCACACAAGAATCCCATAAGCGACGTCGTCATGGTCTACTATCTCTATCTCTCTATCTAGTTCTTTATCTACTCTTTAACATAGTGATCTTTAGTTTAAAAATTATTTCCAAGTAGTAATAAAACTCTGATTCTCTAGATATCTAATGTCTACATATACATATATAAATATTTGTTTAGAATGATTTCTGAGAAGGTTTTGCATAAAATCGTGTTTTTCCTCCCTACGAACAACTCGATACTCATCGAAATGTTTATAAATATTATTTGTTTCATCGCGATTTGCACTAGAACGATAAAACTAATTTTTAACGCATCTCGCGAGTGAACAAGTTGGCACCGTTACCGGGGAGGCAACGGAAATTTTTAAAAGTGTTTCCTGTAAAGTACTTATTTGAGATTCTAACTTGCTATTTTTGATTGCATAGGAATCAAAAAATTATAGGAAGATATGCGCAACAATGAAAAAAAATGGGTGTGAATCTCAGGTAAGTACTCGTAACCTAAATTAGGTTAGATTTCCTTTCAATGAAATCCAAAAAAATTAGGTGTTTTGCTTGAATCGTAGGATTAGTTAGCATTTGCTTGCTTATTTAAAAAAGAAAATCTCTGTTGGTGATCTTTCTAGTTGAAACAAACTCTTATCTTAAAAATTCAATTCTCGAAAATCCGTATGTCCAAAAATTCCAAAATTTTTACTGGATGTGAGTTATGAAATCATGAACAACATATCCAAATTTCACATAAATATGAGTTATTGAAAAATTTACTCACTGAAATCATTATAAATATTATTTGTTTCATCGCGATTCGCACTGAAACAACAGAACTAATTTTTAATGTGTCTCACGATCGAACAAGTTGGCATCATTGCCAGGGTGGTAACAAAATTTTTAAAAGCTTTTCCTGTAAAGTGCTTATTTGAGATTCTAACTTGCTAATTTGGATTGCGCAAGAATCACAAAATTGAAGGTACGCGCAACAACGGAAAAAAATGGGTGCGAATCTCAGGTAAGTACTTGTAGCCTTAATTAGGTTAGATTTCCTTTCAAAAAAATCCAAAAAATTTAGGTGTTTTGCTTGAACCTTAGGATTAGTTAGCATTTGCATGCCCATTGAAAAAAAAAATCTCTGTTGGTGATCTTTTGGGCTGAAACAAACTCATATTAAAAATTCAATTCCCAAATATGCGTACGTCCAAAAATTCCAAAATTTTTACTAGACGTGGGTTTTGAAGTCAAAAACAACATATCCAAATTTCACGTAAATCTGAGTTATAGAAAAATTTACTCACTGAGATCTTTATAAATGTTATTTGTTTCATCACGATTTGCACTACAATGACAGAACTAATTTTTAACGTGTCTCGCGGTTGAACAAGTTGGCACCATTGCTGGGGAGGTAACAAAAGTTTTTAAAAGCTTTTCCTGTAAAGTGCTTATTTGAGATTCTAACTTGCTATTTTTGATTGCGCAGGAATCACAAAATTGCAGGAATATACGCGCAACGGAAAAAAATGGGTGCGAATCTCAGGTAAGTACTCGTAGCCTAAATTAGGTTAGATTTCCTTTCAAACAAATCCAGAAGAATTGGGTGTTTTGTTTGAACCTTAGGATTAGTTAGCATTTGCTTGCTTATTGAAAAAAGAATATTTCTTGGTTATTTTTCGAGCTGAAACAAACTCTTATTTTAAAAATTCAATTCCCAAAAATTTGTATGTCTAAAAATTTCAAAATTTTTAATGGACATGGGTTTTGAAGTCATAAACAACATATCTAAATTTTATGCAAATCTGAGTTATATAAAAATTGAAAAATTTGTGTACTGAACTATTATCAAATCGGTTGTTGTTCTTGATTTTTTGGAGTTCAAAATATCATAGAAATTTTTATACAACTCCAATTGACTTGAAATTTATAGCACTAAATTCCTGTGAAAATCAAGAATTTATAAAAAATATGCAAAAAATAGTTCTTACATGTTTGATTGCACATACTATTCAATCACAAACTGGGGTTCAAAACATACTAGAAAACCCCTAGTACAATTTAAATCTGGAAAAACTAGAAAACGAGCATTAAAATTCTTGAAAAAACATTTTCTAAGTTTTAGTTAGTGGTGTAATAGGACCAACTGATTTCATTATTTGGGTCACGCTACTCTGATTTTGAACTTAAACGGACCATCTAGCACTATTTGTGCTTAGGGTTTCACATCAGGGTAGAGCACACCTGCATTTCCATTCTTAAAGGATATCTATCAAACAATTGGGATTTGTAAAACTCTTCTATGCCTCATTAGAACCCTTGATTGAAGATATTAACTCAAGTTGACCCTAAAATTGACTAATACAAGCATTTGAACCTTAAAATCCACTTCATCGTAAAAAATTTGTTTGTGAACCCCTTGCTTGTGCACTTTACACTTTGACAATCAATCTTAAGTGCAATCACTGGTGTGCCATCATCTTCACCCACTGCGCATGCTGTTGTGCCATCTGTTCCTTGAAATCCAGTCTTTGCTGGCGTATCTCGTCTCTAGCAGCTTGCAGCTCTCCGGTCACGTCATTTAGCTACGTTTGAGTCTGTTGCATCAGCGACCTGAGCTGCTTAACCTCAGTAGAAGACGTGTCAGATGATTCCTTCCGTCCATACCAAGTGGTGAGTGTTTGCTTCCGACCTCCACTTCGAGCAAATCCACCAGGGTCTGGAGGCATGACTGTTCGGAAAGCCTCCTCAGGTGTCATAGTAGGCTGTTGAGTTGTAGAGTTCTTGTTTGTAGGTGGAGGTGGGTGGACCAAGTCATGCATTTCTCCCTAATTACATTTTTATCTAAGTAATAGGTTCGACTGAAATGAAAGTTAAATTTAAATAATTTAAAATAAAATAATTTACATGCTTGGCTCGGTAGGTCTTGTGAATCCATGTGTGTTCATCATCCATAGCCTTACTTTGAGTGATCTCATATATTTCAAGATGATCTAGTTGCGCACCGTCATGTGTACTCGCCTAAAATTAAATAAATATAAAAGATACTTAATAATTTAAAGTTATATATTGATTACAAATATAAATAAATAAGAAATGCACTTACATATCTTGTCTTGAGCTTATCAATACTCCTTCGACTCAAGACATGAGTTTGCGGTGGAGCTTTGGTCCTGTTGATCGTGTTCTTCACCTAGTCCTGTAGAAAATATATACATATATTTTTATTAGTGAAAAAATTAATAATAATTAAATTTTAATGCATAACAATTATTTAACTACTTCTATCTTAGGCTTACTCCAATGCTAACAACAATCCTTCCATAGCTTTGGCAGTATGGAAGGAGGTACATTCCTCAAGGCCTCCTCATACGACCTATTTGCAAAATACTAAATAACAAAAAAAGTAAATTATATAATTAAAATGTAAATTTGAGAGGAATTAAAAAAAATTGTTATTGCTTTTTTCATTTCAAGTCTCTAGTCTCGATGACGTCTCGCCACATGGCTGAGGATTTGCTTGGGGATGTTAAGATTGTCCCCATAATCGAAGATCGCCTATAAATTAAACATTTATATACATCAAATCACATTAAAAGAAACATATATAAATCTCAATATATATTAATTTCCTCTAAGTAATGAATGATCTCCCTCTTGAGTTCCTTTGAGACAATTCGCCAATCAAAACGAGGGGATAATGCTCTTCACAACCTTGGAGAGCCTGCTACTAAAAGGAGGGTAGTCAGGATCTTCCCTACCAAGGGTGACCTTCACCTTCACCCTCGTGCCCTATGGTATAGCCTCGAAGTCCCTTTTTCTCATCGGACCTCTTCCTTTCTTCTTCACTGAAATTAATAATAATAATATTACGAATGAAGAGTAAAAACGAAATTTAAAAATTTTTAAAATATAGAAAATAAAAATTTATTTACCAGCAATACTGGGCCCTACTTGATCAAGGTTTATGTTGGCCTCAGGGTGGCCAACCTCAACATCCCTCTCATCCTCCCCCTCGTCCCCCTCCTCTCCCCCCTGCTCGTCCCCCTCCCATTCGTACCCCTTCTCACCCTCAGGGTTCTGGACATCGTCCCCATCTCCCTCGTCCTAGTTAGGGCTATGACTGTCAACCTCATCCTCAGGCTCGGGTAACGTCACAAACTCAGGGATGACTGGCTTCTTCCCCTTCCCTGTTAAAAGGGATTGTGCAAGTGCACCAGATAGATATGTGTGTGTGTGGGGGGGGGGAGGGGGTGGGCAAAATTGGGAATGGGTACTAAATATGTATCACTGGTAAGAGTATAGGGGTCCAAGGGGGAGTAGGCTGGGTAGGGAAGGTCTGGGTGTCGGGAGGCTGTGTATGGGAAAACTGTGTGGTGGGTGGCTGTGTGGAAGGAGGTTGTGTGGTATGGGAGTCCTAGGTAGTGGGGGTGGTGTCAAGACTCCTTCGACGAGAAGCCCACTTCTTTAGTTTCACCATCTTCACAGCACAAAAAAATAATTAGTGACAAAAAAACATACAAATATATAATTCATATGAAAAACATGCATATAACTGAAAGCGATCAGTAATGTTACTCTTAAACAATACTGGCTGTGTAGAAGGAAAAAAATAATAGAATTGTGTCAACAACTTATAAAAAGAGTAAACAAATTACTATATCAATATAACAATGCTTCATAAGTAAGTTTATATTATAAAAAAAGGGTTTGTAAATTATATCTTATATATCAATGTTTGTTGCATTTGGATCTAAATTTGGTTGTTGAAGTTCTTGATATGCTTCAGGTTCTAATTTAGGTTCCCCTTCCTTTTGAGAATGGTAATAACTACGTGGCATTGTTCTAATGGGAATTACCCCCACTTTTGCTATTATCAGTCACATAGAAGACATGAGAGACTTGATAGGCTAAAGTGAATGGTTTAGTGTTCTGAAGAATTTGACAATTATTATTCAAACTCATATACTTGTGTTATCAACCTTAAGCCCGACGCCTTCCTTTAAAACATCAAACCATTCACACTTGAAGAGGACAAGTCTGTGATGATATCTGAAGCTAATCTCGAGAATTTCATCAATCTATCCATAATAACCATCACACTCGCCGGCTAATTCTCAAGGAACAACACCAGCTTGCTGTGTAGCCTTTACATTATCAACAGATTTGATTCTATATCTGAAGCCATTTATGATGTACCCAGAGTGGTAATGTCCATAACTCAATAGACGATCGGATATTACGTCAAAATCTTCCACCCACCGTGGGTCATTATTTTCTTTCATTTTAGCAACACACTGCTTAAACCACTTAGGAAAGAGTAGATCACGTACATTTGGATGTAACGATTGTTTAAATTCATCGTAGGCAACTTCAGAAATTTGCTTTAATATATACAAGTGTGCCAATTGCCGATCTACTTCTGGAATCTCAATAAATTCTATGTGCAGAATCGAACTTCCTAGAATTTCAAAAATACAAAGACAATCTCCGTCATGTTCATTGTATCCCCCATCATAATTTCTCTCAAAATGATTGAATTTGTGATCTATCTGACCCAGATACATTCTACAGAAGTCCATGGATTCCTCAATTAAATATCTCTCGACAATTGACCCTTCCAACTTAGCTTTATTTAACATGTAGTCCTTTAGTTTTTTCAAATACCTCTCAACAGGATACATCCATCTATATTGAACTGGCCCTGCAATCTTTGTTTTATTTGCCAAATGTATTATTAAATGCACCATTATGTTGCAAAAGGCTAGGAGTAAATCTGTTTCATTTTACACAATGTGATGATAACTCATTTACCGCAGTAGCATATCATTTTAGCATCTAAAGTCTTTGAATAGATAGCTTTGAAATATCGACTCATGTCTGTAAAAACATCTACAACGGGATACGTATGGCCAATGGGAAAAACACTTGCATATAAACATGAGTCATGACTTTTTAACCCACAAATTTTCTTTTGAGATTCATTAACACAGCATGACAATTGTGATGAGTAGCCATCCAGCACTCGTATCTTCTCAAAAATGAGAATAGTTTTTGAATCTGTTCATTCTTTAAGCTGCATATAGCACCTGAGAATTCAACACTGCCATCATCCTTCTCTATCTTATGTAGCTCTGGATGAAAGCCCAAAATCTCAATGTCTTTTCTTGCTTTATTGTGTCTTTTGGACTATCTATTAAATTTATGACATCTAACATATTGTCCATGACATTTTTCTCTATGTGCATCACATCCAAGTTGTGCCGGATTATCAAATCTTTCCAATATGGGAGTTGCATGAAAAAAATGCTTTTCTCCTTAAAGCCTGAATGCTTTAATGTAGCAAGGTCTCTTTGAAAAAGACATCCCAATCTTATGTTTCCGAGTTCTTGCAATTTCTATATTATCATGTTTAGCTTATTTCTTGGATTCCTAAAGGAATATCAATAAGATTTGCTGTCAAATCTGTCTTTGAACTATGTTGTTCGCCATCTTTGGTCAATTGGAAGGAATCTACGGTGACCCAAGTAACACAACTTGCTACTTTCAAGCAATCGGAGATGACATGTGTCATCCATACAAATTGGACATGCCAATTTTCCTTTTATACTTCATCTAGACAGATTTGCATATGCTGAAAAGTCATTGATAGTCCACAGCAATGCAGCACACATCATAAAGAATTCTTTTTTTCTTATGTCGTATGTCTGAATGTCGTTATCCTACAATAGTTTCAATTCATCCACCAATGGTTGCAAGTATATATCTATAGCTTTTCCTGGTTGCTTTGGGCCTGGGATCTATAATGTCAGCATCATAAATGACGATTGCATACATAACCAAGGAGGTAGGTTGTAAGTTATCATCACCACTAGCCATATTGAATATGACGAATACATATTCTTAAATGGATTAAATCCGTCGCTTACAAGACTCAATCTTACGTTACATGATTCCTGCGCGAATGATACATGTCTGTTATCAAATTTTATCCACTCATTAGAATCTACGGGGTGACGAATGTGGCCATCTTGTGATTTGTTCTGCTCATGTCATTCAATCAATTTCATAGTCTTACTTGATATAAATAGATGTTGAAGCCTAGGAATCAATGGAAGTATCGTAGGATCTTCTCTGTCTATTTCTTGCCATGTTGATTCTTAGATTTTCCAACCTTATATCTCGATGCACCACATTCCGGACAAGTATCAAGACCATCATATTCACTTCTGAACAATACGCAATCGCTTAGAGAAGTGTCAATCTTTTCAGAATTCAAGACTAGTACCCTAATCTGTTTGATTCAAGCCCTCACCTTACTCAAAGAAGGATCTTTTTCTTCTTTTCTTCTTTTCTTTTTTTTTTTGGATTTTTGACTTCAGGGTTTCGGAGCAACTTTCTAGGACCACTCAACCCACCGAAGACTCGAAGAGAACCCTAAGTTCTAAGCATCTTTATGTGTGAAATGTGATAGACTCATTGATCAGTGATTAGAACAAACTTTGGGTTTCTACGCCCCTAGGTGACCTTGAAAAGAAATTCTGCCTAAAGGTGTATCTAGTCAACCAGTAGGTTTCTCCCTACTTTTATTTTTATGGGGCCAACACAAGGGCGAACCCAGTGTATATCTCCCCGGCTTATTCTACTTCTCTGCTTCTTCCTAAGTGTTTTGGAATTATACGTCAATTTCCTAAGATGGGTTCTGGACAACCTACCAATGGGTTGTTATCCACGATAACTTGCCAGCCATGCTTGTGTGGTGAAGTGTGGATTATTTCTTTTTCTTTTCTTTTCTCCTTTTCTATTTTTCTTCTTTTTTTTTTTTAAGTAGGTGGCTTCCCTGATCTAAAATTTACCTAAAGACAGTAAGAAAACAATGGTCATGTGACTAGACTCTGGACAACCTACCAATGGGTTGTTATCCATGATAACTTGCTAGTCATACCACCCTAGAAAGTTCATTAGCTACCCAATTTTCGTTAAAACTGCTGAAAAGTGAGTCAGTACAAATAGTGTGTAGATGCTTAGACTTAAAATCCCCTTAAGTCAGAGGCCGGGTTGATAAGTCGTCACGTATCACACCAACTTATTTAACCAAATTGAAGTAAATTTAGAATGGTGAGAACTTGATAAACAAATCCACATTTTTGTGGACACTCGGGCTGATTAAGCCCGAAGACCTGAAGAGTCAAAGTGTTCTGATCCTACTGTATTATTCCTTAAGGTTGAAAAATCCTAATGCCCAATTATTCTTTCCTAATTCAAATTTTTTTTAATAAAGGGAAAAATAAGTAGAATTTACAAGAATTCCACAGAATTGACAAAATGATTTAGAAATGAATCCACCCCCCCATGCCCAGTTGATGCAATGTCATTGAAAATAACATGCATGAGAAGCAGGGTAGAATGAAGAAAATATCACATGTATTCCATGATACTCAGGTCAGCTCTTAGTCAGACTGTACAAGTGCTGAGTTTAATGACATCAGTTAGGTGAAGTCCAGCCAAAGAAATCACATTAAGCTTAAAGAAACCTTATCGGAGATAGGTTCTGGAATAACACAGTCAACATAAGGTTTTAGACATTTTCTGTTGATCAAAAAAGAATTACCCATCTTTGGGTCAGAGATCTCAATGGCTCCATTGGGAAATATTCGATCGATGATGAACGGGCCCCTCCTACTTTGACCTAAGCTTACCAGGAAGGAGCTTAAGTCGAGAATCAATGAGCCAAACCTTCTAGTTCAGCTCAAAGCTCTTGTGGGAAATCAGTTGGTCATGAAGAGCTTTGGTCCGAGCCTTATAGATCTTGGAATTCTCGTACGCATCATTTCTAAGCTCCTCCAACTCAGATAGTTGGAGCTTCCTGGTCTTTCTGGCTAAACTTAGATCAAAGTTGCATTTCTTGATAGCCCAAGATGCCCGATGTTCAATCTCTATGGGTAAATGGCATGCCGATAGGTGTTTTGTACACTGTACGATAGGCCCAAAGAGCATCCTCAAGCTTTTGAGTTTAATCTTTTCGATCAGGCCTAACCATCTTCTGCAGGATATTCTTGATCTCCCGATTGGAGATCTCAGCCTATTCGTTCGTCTGAGGGTGGTAAGGTGTGGAGACTCTGTGATTTACTCCGTATTTTGACAGTAAACTACAGAACTGGGCATTTGTGAAGTGAGTACCACCATCGCTGATGATAGCCCTCGGAATGCCAAACCGACTGAATATGTTCTTTTGACGAAATGGATGACCACTTTGTGGTCATTGGTTCGGGTGGGAATAGCCTCGATACACTTGGACACGTAATCAACAACGACAAGAATGTACTGGTGTCCAAATGAAGGGAGGAAGGGTCCCATGAAATCGATGCCCCAAACGTTGAAGATTTCGACGGGAAGGATTGGGTTTAGAGGCATCATGTCTCTCTTGCTTATGCTCCCAAGTGCTTGGCATCAGGAACATGACCTCGAGAATTCCTGGGCATCCTTGAATAAAGATGGCTAATAGAATCCAGATTGCAATATTTTTGCAGTCATCTTTTTCCCAAAGAAATGTCGACCACATGTAGATGCATGGCAGAACTCAAGTATACTTTGGAATTCATTCTCCGGAACACATCAGCGAATAATCTGATCAGAGCTAATGCGGTACAGTTTAGGGTCCTCCTAGAATTAAAATTTGGCCTTAGATTTGAGTCTATCTCGTTGTTGCTTGGTCCAATCCTGAGGGATTTGACCAAAGGCCAAATAGTTTACTATTTTGCAAACCACGAGGTTTGGACACCTGACACTGCAAGAATAGTCTCATTCAGAAAAGTATCAGCAATTGGAATATCTGGACAAGGAGAATCACTTAGAAGTCTCGAAAGATGATCCACCACCACATTCTATGCCCTGGATTTATCTTTTATTTCAAGATCAAATTCTTGAAGCAGATGAATCCAGTGAATGAGCCAGGGTTTGGCATCCTTTTAGCCAAGAGATATTTTAAGGCTGAGTGGTTAGTGTAAATTATGACGTGAGACCTTAAGATATAAGCCCTGAATTTCTCTAAAGCAAATACTACAACTAGCAACTCCTTCTCAGTAATGGTATAATTCCTCTAGGCCTCATCCAGAGTTTTGCTAACGTAGTAGATGACAGAGGGCTTTTTGTCGATCTTTTGACCCAAAACAGCCCTGACCGCATAATCAGAAGCATCGGTCATGATCTCAAATGGGGCTGTCTAGACCTGTGGTTGCAAACCGGAGCATAAGTGACTGCCGTTTTAAGGAAAATGAATGCCTTGCGATATGATTCGTCAAATTCAAATGGCATATCTTTGGCAAGAAGGTTGCTCAGAGGGCTAGCAACCTTGGAGAAATTCTTGATGAACCTCCGATAGAATCCCACATGACCAAGAAATGATCGAATTTGTTTGACAAATGTGGGAGGAAGTTTGGAAATAGCATCAACCTTAGCTTTGTCAACTTCAATTCCCTGTTCAGAGATACATGACCCAAGATGATACCTTGTGTCATGAAATGGCTCTTTTCCCAGCTAAAGACCAATCTTGTTTTGATGCATCTTTTAAGGATCAGTTCGAGATTAGCCAAGCAAGAATCAAATGATTATCCAAAAATAGAGAAATCATCCATGAAGACTTCCATAAACTTTCCCACCATGTCAGAGAATATGACTAGGATACACCTTTGAAAAGTCGCAGGTGAATTACATAAGTCGAATGGCATTCTAAGGAAAGCAAAGGTTCTGTAAGGATAGGTAAAAGTCATTTTTTCCTGATCCTCGGGATGGATAGGGGCTTGATTGTATCCTGAGTAACCATCTAGGAAACAGAAGTACTTTTGCCAGGCTAATCTTTCAAGGATTTGATCGATGAAGGGCAGAAGGAAATGATCCTTTTTGGTGGCTGTGTTCAACTTCCTGTAATTGATACAAACTCTCCAGGAGGAAGCTGAACAAGTTGCAATAGATTCTCCTTTCTTATTAGTCACAATGGTAATTCCAGCTTTCTTGAGAACAATTTGCACAGGACTTACCCAAGGACTATCTGAGATTAGATAAATGATTCCTGTGTTGAGCCACTTAATTATTTCTCTCTTGACCACTTCTCACATATTAGGGTTTAGTCTCCTCTGCATCTGGAAAGAAGGGCGAGATCCATCTCCATGAAAATTCTGTGATTGCAATAAGATGGCTAAATCCCTCTAAGGTCATGGATGGTACAACCAATTGCCTCCTTATGTTCCTTTAGGACCTTGATCAGTTTAATCTCCTACTCCTTAGTCAATCTAGTACTGATTAATCACAGGGAGCATTTTTTTAGGTCCTAAAAATTGATATTTCAAAATCTCAGGCAATGGTTTCAATTCAAGCTGGCGTGGGTCTAAGATGGAAGGTAAGGATGATGCTGATGAAGATTCATCAGGAGGAAGAGGTTGAAAGCGAACAAAATCAATAACCTCTTTAAGATGTGGTGGGTTTGCCACAGAGGGTTGCAGGTTGGATTCATCAAGACAAAAGGAACTTTCAATTGTGGAAACAACCATACATGTCTTAATATTCAAGTTATCTTCCTTGAGTTCCTCAACATATCCACAATCCTCAAATTTGTTAATCGCCTTAAAAATATCCAGTTTCAATTTCCATGCTACCGCTCTATAGTTGATATTGGCCTTAGCGGTAGCTAGGAATGGATGCCTCAGAATGATGGGCGTGTTCCTCAAATTCTCAGGTACATTCGTGTCAAGGACAAGGAAATCTACGGGAAAATAGAAGTCCTTAGCCTTGACAATAACATCCTTAATAACGCCTCTTGGATTTGTGACCGAATGGTCTACTAACTGCAGTGTTACTGAGGTCGGCCGAAGTTCACCTAATTTGAGCTTCTCATAAAGAGAGTCGGAATTAGGTTAATTGATGCACCTAGATCCAGAAGTGCCCTATCAAAGGTGTAATCTCCAATAACACATGAAATCAAAGGGGCACCTGGATCTCTCTTTTTCTAAGGAAGGTGATGCAAGATAATAGAACTAGCCTGCTCAGAGAGTATCACCTTCCTCGAAATAGATTCCCTCAGCCTACACTTCTGGGCGCATAAGTCCTTTAAGAATTTGGCATAAGCCGGTATGTGTTTGATAGCATCAAGGAGGGTGATATTGATTCCAACATTCTTGAATATATTCAAGAGCTCCTCATTATTATCAACAGGCTTCTTCTTCCTAAGTTTAATCAAGGCCTCAAGAAAAGGAACACGAGTTAGATCTTCGGAATCAGGTTCCTGAGCCTTGATTTCCTCTTCAGAATTCTCCTTTCTTTCCTCAGACTCACCAGGATTTTCTTGACTAGAGTAGGGTAGGTGTGGATCCTGGGTTTGTCTTCCACTCCTCACAGTAATGGAGTTGGCAAATGCATTCGGGTTTGGGTCTTGGGGAGGGTTAGGAAAGATCGGAGGGGCTTGATTGGCCAAAAACCCCGGATGTGATGAAGAAGCAGAAAAGGAAGGACCCTGCTCAACCACCTGAGCATGTGCGTGTGGGTCCCTCTGATTCCCATACCCTTGGGCTTGATTGCCCAGATTCTGTATGTTGCGCAGGTTAGGTACAGGTTGAGATGATAAAGATCCAGGCTGATGGGTGTTAGCAATGGGCCTGGTTTGTAAGTTGTTTGGCGAGGTTTTCATTTATTGCATCAGCTGGAGCATAGAACCTTGCATCTCTACCATCTGACTATTCAAATAAGCCTACCTTACGGGATGACGAGCATTCCAAACTGGCTAATTGACTTGATTTGGGGGCATCTGAGTATAAACATGACCCTGACCCATTACTCTTTGTGGAGCATAGTTGTTGGGTTGGAACTGGGTCTGTTGTCCCGGATTTTTCCAGGAGATATTAGGGTGGTTCCTCTAACCAGGATTATAAGCATTGGAATATGGGTTGGACCTAACATTTTCCTGTACAACATAGACATCCACACTAGGTGAGGATGGAGAGAAAGAGAGGGATTAGAGAAACTAGGATCAAAGGCCCCAGTTTGGAACCCATGGGGTTCCGAACAATGTTGGCTCACAGGTTAAGCTGCATCTAGTTGATTCACGAACTCCCGTCCAGAAGGAGCTCGTGAAGAATGGAATCCCGAATTCTAGGATTGAGTGGATCGAGAATTATTCACAGAGTTTCCAGCCATCCACTCCTACATACTTTTGGTAACTAGTTCCACCTTATCTAGTTTATTACAAATTAGCTCCATATCGAATTAATGAGTGTCATGGACCTCATTAACATTCGAGCTGGGTTGTTGGAACTGGTCGAACTCGAATAGGTTGTGTTAATATGGTGAAATTATTGTTGAAGTGCGTATAGTGGTTAACCTAAATGGAGTCTAACCATCTTTCACAAATTTTTTACCTGGCCTACTTAATTTTATCTTGGTCACTTTTAGGCCCAGGGTCGATCTCAGGGAGGTGGGGATTAAAGGTGAAGAAGTTTCTACGCCTTACCAAAAACATATCTCTTCCGTGCATTTATTATGTTTTTGGTTTTTTCTATTTAAGATTTTTTTGCTGATAATTTTATCCTTCAAGTATACCCTCAAAATCAGGTCCTTGGTTTCGAGCCAAATTGTTCTTGGCTTTGAGTCAACTTAGGGTTTCCCAAAAAATTGGTCTTGCTATTCGCGAGACCGAGTACCTGCAAGACAAGGATTATCTTTTATCTTTTACTCTTTTTTTTTATCTTTTTAATAGCAGGAAACAAAAGAGAAATAAAAAACACGATAGGTTGCTTGTAGAGAAATAAATATAGTCTATAAATATATAGATATATATATTATATATATAGGGGTGGGGGTGGAAGTGCAAATGGCATGTAGCACAGTGTCGAGTTGGTCCACGTCTAGAAAGATGTAACCAACAAGACGAAGTGCCGCGTAGAGTGTATGATGGATGTGTGGGAGTGTGTGCGGAGGCGCTTTCTTTACGTGGGTATCGGGGAATATTAGCAACTGGTGCAGATATTCCCGCGATATAACGCGTGGTAGAGTGACTAGTGCATAGGGATACAGGTAGGTGATGTGTATGTAAATATATATATATATGTATATATGTATATATATATGTGTGTGTATATATCTATAGATAGGGTTGTAACTATATAGGTGTATATGTAGTTATGTATATATATATAGATATGTAAATATATATAGGTATATATATATATATTTATAACTAGATATATATGTATATATGTATGTATATATGTATATATGTATAAATATATATATGTATGTATGTATACTTATATATAGTTGTATAGGTATGTATAAATATATATATGTATATATATATAAGTATGTATAGGTGTGTACAAGTGAGCGTGTGAGTGTACAAGTGTGTGTGTACGAGTGTGGTGTGTTGCTGGCGAGTGATTATGAGAGAGAGAGAGCGCGTTAAGTCGTCTGGCTGGAGTGTCCGCCGTCTGGTGACCAAGGCACGCACAGGCACACAAGGGCTGCGTGGGCACTGAAGGGAGCGCGCGGTACTGTCGTCGCACGCAAGTTGGTGCGGAAGCGTGAGAGAGGGCAACGCAGCGCACTACATAGTGCAGCGCACTGCGCTGCGAGCGAGAATGGGTGCGGGCGTATGCAGACGCGGGCGCAGACGTTGGAACACGCGCGCGTGATTGGTTGGAGGTGGTCGGGATGAAGAGAGAGAGCGTGTGGTCACCTAATAAGTGAGAAACAAATCGGTCACCACACTGTAGCTACAGTTCTGCGTTGAGAGGTGTGAACAGTAGCTATAGTGCCGCGCAAAGTGAGCAACCAGTTGCGGCCGATTCTGCGTGCGTGGGCATGCTGGAAGGCACCTGCACGCGCGTGGAGAGCCTGCGGAGGGCTTGCAGGGGCGTCTGCTGGCGTGCGTGCGGTGCTTGCGCTGCTGCAGGCGGCTGTCGCTGCTGCTGGAGCTTTAGATGTTGGAGCTTTGACAATGGCGGCGAGGGTGTTCAGCGGTGAAAACAGAGGGTGAAACCACCACGCCCACTTGCTCACGAAGGAGCCGGGCAGTGGGGGAACTCACAGTAGTGGTCGTGGGACCACTGTGAGCCTACTCCTGCCCACAGTGTGTCTCTTCAGTGGGAAGAGAGACTGTGTATGGAGGGGAAGAGGGGAGGAAGATGGCCTGGATGAAGGTGTCTGTGGGTGGTGTGTGTTCCAGGCTCCCTTCGCAAGGAAGATGGCCAGGCTTTTTAAAGAAGTAGGAGCCTGCCACAGCCATGCTGCAGGTGTGCATGACCAGCCATGCTGTTGGGTAGAGGAATGGCGCGAAGACATGCAAGCCCCATGCCCTGAGCTGCGCGAGGGAGACGATTTCAAAGTCAAAATAAAAAAATGAAGAAGGTGAAATTGCGAGGCAGCACTTGAAGATGTTAATTAAATGGCCAGTTATTCGCATTCTCCTCCCCTCATTAAAAATGCATGCATGTGTCTTTTTTACAAATGCAACTATAGCTACCTAAGATGCAATGGCAATGCTAGGAAATAACACAAGATAGCATATTTATTGGTGTATTTTTGCTATGCAATCATACCCCCATGCCTACCTTTTGCTAGTCCCTAACAAAACATTTTGTAATATATTTAGAAATGATCTTAAGCTGAAGATTTTCTTCTGAGGCGACATGGGTGTGTTTATTTGTTGGATATTGTGAGAACCAATTGCAGAGAAGACTACCAGTACTTTAAGTCTTATGTGACATAGACCATCTCTCGACTAACCTGGACTCTTGATATTTAAACCTTAAGTACGATTTCCAGGACTCAGAAGGTTTTTGCCGTACTCGAGAGCTCAAGAGATTATGGCTTGTGCATAGTGAAGGATCAAGATTGACCAGATGAACATTAAGACTCAAGCCCAGGGTTTCACGAATCTTTAAGTGCAGGTTGGTCCTAGTTTCAGCTCGTGTTTTTGGATTGACTCTTAAAAAGATGACGGAAAACTCAACTCCCATTTTATCACATTTGTGGCTCAAAGAATATATGGTAGAAACAGGGTATTTGTAACTTGCCCTGAAAAACCTTTTAGGAAGAAGCATTTATAGATATTTGCGAGATATACTGACTGATTTGCACAGTTTTTTTTTTTTTTTAAACAAGTGTCAGTATATCTCTTACAACTTTATTTGGAGGAGCACACTTTTCTTTTGGTGGGAGAGTTCCTTTTTGGTGGAAAGAGTTTCTCCTAGACACAAGACTAAAGCCTGGGATAAAAAGTCTACCTGCGCGCACAGGTAAGGACTCCACCTTCCCTAATGAACACTAGGGTTGGATCTTATGTTCACCTGGTCTTTCTTGATATGTGTAGCGTGAACCAAGATTACTTAGGCTCTCGCATAGAAGTAAACCAACGGATCCTGTACTGATGTCTCAGGTACAAGAATACGTCCTTAGTTAGGAGAGATTCTGATCTATCTTGTCAATGCTCAAGTGAATTAAGCCGAGCCTGAGCGAATCAAGCTTCTGTGGCCTGGAAAGTCTTCAAAACAGTGGTTAAATATCCATAAACACTTATTGTATTTTTGTTTCAGCCTCCAGATCATTACTAAACACATTTTTTTTTTATGTACATATTTATAGATGGATGGAAGCTGCATGATACCATATAATACCCAAATCCTATGGATGCCTATCCACCCCTTCATGCCAAACGATGCTATGTCCTCATATGCATGTAGGGTAGGGTAGAGGAAGGTCCAAAGATCGGGAAACGAGAGCTGAGGTGCAGGGTATATGCAGGGTGGTAGGGTGGGTGGATGGTGGGTGGTGAAGTGAAAAGGTGTGAAGTGAAGTGTACGTGACAGTGGAGGAGTGTTGCTAGAGTGCCTCCCAACAAGCGCTGAATTTAACGTCCATAGCTGGACTCAGAATGAGGCACGAAATTAGTTACCCTCCAGCAGGGCAACAATTTCTCCAACAGGGGCAGGTTCATGAGTAAGATAAGGTTTTAAACGCTGCCCATTGACTGTAAATTTATGCCCAGATCTGGGATCTTCAATTTCAACGGCCCCGTTGGGAAATGGTCTCGAGACCAAGAATGGACCACTCCATTTGGACTTCAATTTCCCAAGAAAGAATTTGAGCCAGGCATTGTAAAGCCAAACTTGCTGAGATGGCTCAAATTCCTTTCGCCGAATTCAGCTGTCGTGAAAAGCCTTAGTGCGTTACTTGAAAGTTAAGGCAGAATCATAGGCTTCACGACGGAGCTCTTCCAGCTCTTGGAGTTGGAGTTTCCTTTCTTGACCACACAGGTCTGGGTTGAGGTTACATTGGCGAACCGCCCAATAAGCGTGGTGCTCCAGCTCCACGGGCAAATGACAAGGCTTCCCATAAATGGTTCTATAAGGAGACATACTAGGGGAGCCTTGAAGGTGGTCCGGTACGCCCAAAGTGCGTCAATCAGCTTGTCGGACCAATCCTTACGATCAGGCCAAACCATTTTCTGGAGAATTTGCTGGTTCGACAACTCAGCCTAGCCATTCGTCTGAGGATGATATGGAGATGTGATACGATGGTGGACTCCATATTTCCTTAAAAGTGCCCTAAAAGAAGCATGGGTAAAATGGCTTCCTCTATCTAAGATAATGGCTCGAGGGATCCCAAAGCGTACAAAAATGTGGTCATTGACAAATTGAGTGGATGTGACATGGTCAGCATGGCACGTGGGAATAGCCTTGATCCATTTCGAAATGTAATCAACAGCCATGAGGATGTATTCGAAGTCATTGGAAGGAGGAAAGGGACCCATGAAATTGATTCCCCAAATGTCGAAGATTTCAGCAGCTAGGATGGGTTGCGAGGGCATCATGTCACGACGTGACATTGACCCTAACGACTGGCACCTAGTGCAATGTTTGGCATAATTGTGTGCATCCTGGTGAAGGGAGGGCCAAAAGAAACTACACTGCAACACCTTCGCTGCAGTTTTCCTCCCAGAGAAATGGCCTCCGCAGGACTGATCGTGGCAGAAGGATAGCACACTGGGGAATTCACTGTCAGGAATACAACGACGGATGATCTGGTCAGCACCTATTCGAAAAAGTAGTGGATTTTCCCAAAAATAATACTTTGCTTCTGCAATGAGACGCTCGCGCTGGTTTTTAGGCCAGCCACATGGAAGGGAACCAAAAGCAAGGTAATTGGCAATGTCGGCATACCAAGGTCCACTTGCCACATTAATTGCCAATAGGTGCTCATCGGGAAAAACCTCGTTAATAGGTAGGGTAAGTCCAATGTGGTCAGGGTCTAGTCTAGAGAGATGATCAGCCACAACATTCTGGGCTCCGGCCTTATCGCGGATCTCAATGTCAAATTCTTGGAGCAGAAGGATCCAACGAATCAGTCTAGGCTTGGCATCCTTCTTGTGCATGAGATGGTGAATGGCCGCGTGGTCAGTGAATAAAATAACATGTGAGCCCAGAAGGTAAGAGCGGAATTTCTCCAGCCCAAAGATGACCGCCAGTAGTTCTTTCTCAGTGGTAGTATAATTACGCTGGGCCTCATTAAACATCTTACTGGCGTAGTACACCACTAAGGGGTGTCTATCGCATCTTTGTCCCAGGATGGCTCCGACTGTAAGGTCGGAAGCATCACACATGAGTTCAAAGTTGAGGGACCAATCAGGTGGCTGGAGAATAGGGGCCTTGGTGACAGCATCACGCAGCTGCGTGAATGCTCGTATGCAGTCAGGGCCCATATCGAAGGGTATGTCGGTTGATAGGAGATGAGTTAAAGGTCTAGAAATCTTGGAGAAGTCTTTGATAAATCTCCTATAGAAATCGACATGTCCCAAGAAGGAGCGGATTTGTTTGACAGAGCCAGGCACAGGTAAATCAGCAATTACATCAAGCTTAGCTCTGTCAACCTCGATACCCCTATCAGAGATGATATGCCCGAGAACAATTCCCTCATGTACCATAAAATGAATTTTTTCCCAGGAAAGCACGAGGTTTACATCAATACATCTCCTAAGGATACGGGTCAGGTTGGCAAGACAGTCACCAAAAGAGGGTCCAAAGACTGAAAATTCATCCATGAAAACCTCGAGAAAGTCACCCACCATGTCATGGAATATCGCCAGCATACATCTCTGGAAAGTTGCTGGCGCGTTACAAAGTCTGAACGCCATCCTTCTAAATGCGAAGGTGCCGAAGGGGCAGGTAAAGGTGGTTTTCTCTTGGTCCCTGGGGTCAATTTCCACCTGGTTATATCCTAAGAATCCATCTAGGAAATAAAAAAATTTATTTCCCGCCAACCGCTCCAGAATTTGGTCAATAAAAGGTAGCAGAAAGTGATCTTTCTTAGTTGTAGCATTAAGTTTCCTATAATCTACACACACTCTCCAAGATGTAGGAGTGCGTGTAGGGATGGATTCGCCCCTGTCATTGACACGGATGGTGACTCCTGCCTTTTTGTGCACGACGTGAATCGGACTCATCGAGGGGCTATCACTGATCGGGTAGATTATACCCGCATCCAGCCACTTAAAAATTTCCTTTTTAATGACCTCCCGCATATTAGGGTTGAGATGTCGCTGTGTCTCGCGAGAAGGTCGAGCCTCCTCCTCCGTATATATACAATGAGTGAGTAGGAGGGGTTAATGCCAGTTAAGTCTGATAAGGACCATCCAATGGCTGCCTTGTATTCCATAAGGACCTTTGTTAGTTTGCACTCTTGCTCCCTAGTCAATTTGAACTAATGATTACGGGGAGCGTTTCATTTGGTCCCAAGAAAACGTACTTAAGCATATTAGGCAGCTCTTTCAGCTCGGGAGTGGATGGTGAGAGATCTGGCATTTCTTGGGATGAGAGTGTCCCAAGCGAATCAGAAGAAAACAAGTTAGGAGGAAGAAGTTGGCCCTCAGTTTGGCCAAGAAGAGGGGCATCTTGGATTGATGGATCCATAAAGGGATAGCCCCAGTGAGCAGTATTTGGGTTCAAGGTCCCAGTGTGGAGGTGCAATTCCGCCTGATTTGGCGGGAAAGAAAGGGCAATTTGGTCTTCAAGAGTGTGGACCGACAGTGAGTAGCCCGAATATGACTCAGACCACGAGGTATGGGAAGTGGAGAAAACCTCATCAGAAGTCTGGTCAGGAGAAGGTACGGGAAAAGGGAGGGATGGGGGAACGTCACAATATGTGTCAGTCAGGCAATCGTTTATGTTTAAAGGCAATCCACAGCAATCAGAATAGGTCCCTATTAGTCCGATTCAGTTTGGCCAAGAAGAGGGGCATCTTGGATTGATGGATCCATAAAGGGATAGCCCCAGTGAGCAGTATTTGGGTTCAAGGTCCCAGTGTGGAGGTGCAATTCCGCCTGATTTGGCGGGAAAGAAAGGGCAATTTGGTCTTCAAGAGTGTGGATCGGCGGTGAGTAGCCCGAATATGACTCAGACCACGAGGTATGGGAAGTGGAGAAAACCTCATCAGAAGTCTGGTCAGGAGAAGGTACAGGAAAAGGGAGGGATGGGGGAACGTCACAATATGTGTCAGTCAGGCAATCGTTTATGTTTAAAGGCAATCCACAGCAATCAGAATAGGTCCCTATTAGTTTGATACATGCGCTGACGGCCATGTCCTCGTCAGACGTGTCATCCTCGATGCAATCGCAATTAAAGTTCTTGGCTACCTTGAAGATGTTAAGCTTAAGCTTCTCAGATCCAATGGCTATCTCAATACAGCCTGACTCCCAGTCGATATGGCCGCGGGCTGTGGCCAAGAAAGGTCGACTAAGGATGATCGGACAATCAGAAAGTGAGTTAGGAACTTCCATATCCAAAACAAGAAAGTCAATTGGAAAACAGAGACTGTTGACCCTAACCACCACGTCTTCCACCACACCCTTTGGTATTTTGACAGAATCATCTGCCAACTGTAACGTGACAGGGGTGGATTTCAGATTTCCTAAGGTAAATTTCTTGAGCATGATGGTTGGTATAAGATTGATGGAAGATCCTAGATCAAGCAGAGCATGGTTAAAATTGCAACCTTGGATGCTACAAGAAATAAGCGGTGTGCCCAGATCTTTTTGGTTCTGTAGTAGACTTGACAGTATGGCACAACTCGCATGAGGCAAGAGAACCACCGGATTCTTTATTTTCTTTGACTGTCGCTTGGGTGTAGTGTAGTCTTTGAAAAATCGGGTGACAGTAGGTATGTGGTTGATAGCCTCTAACAGGGGTACCTTGATTTCAACATCCCTGAATAAATTACGCAGGTTATCAAAGGCCTACGTATCCTTTTTCTTACCTTTTGGCTCCCTTAGTAGAACCTCAGGGAATGGGACCGATTCTGGCACTAGTTTGGGTGTATCGTCGCCTTGCGAATGTGGTGCACATCCCAAATGAGAGGGCGCTGAAAAAGATGGGCCAGGATCAGGTCGAGGTGGATCTATGGTTTGCTTTCCGCTCCTCGTAGTAATTGCATTGGACGATGCAGGTCTAGTGGGATCATAAAGGGGAGGAGGGTTCACAATAGGGACATAAGGGTGAGGTGTTGCAGTGGGATTGGCCTGAAATCCTGGAGGAATGCTCGGTGCTTGCAGAATCTGATGAACCTACCCCTGAGAAGGTCGTACCTGTGGTTGAGGACCACGGGGTACGAAATTTCGCGAGTTGGGAATAGGTTGGGCTAGAAGAGTGCCCTGAGATCGAGTCGCCATGCGTAGTTGATTGATCTCAGCATTCTACTGCGCCAATTGGTGCTGAAGAGAGGTCATGTTCTCTTCATGGCGCTTAGACATTTCCGTCATCATTCGCATCAGTTTATCAAAAGGACTTGATGCGTGTTCTATTTGCGGTATGCAAGGACCCGATGGTGGATTCACCATAGGATTAGACTGGGCCCTTGGGATGACGAGTGCGGACGGTCGCATTGGCCCACTTGCGGGGTTTTGGCATTGTGGGTTATTAGACCATGCGAAATTAGGATGATTTCACCACCATGGGTTATAAGTAGCAGAGAACGGGTTGTTCCCTAGGGCGCAAGCATCTTCTAAGCCAGAAGACGAGTCCTCATGTAAATATGCATCCTAGCACATGGAGGCTTGGTCCTCTGTGTCAAAATACTGCCTTGTAGAAGCCAGATCCACATGACTTACCGAATCGCTTGGCGCGATGCTCAGTAAGGAAGATCTCACGGGGTTTTGGGAGATAAGCCTGACGTTGGAAGGATTAGGATTGTGACGAAGTGGTGGGGTGGGGGTGTTTGCCAAAGAACGGGTGGGATTGGCCAGAAGCTCATCCAGCTTCTTTTGCACGACGAAGACTTCATCCAATTTTTGTACGATAAGGCTAAGATCTGTGGACGAATGAGAGGGTCCCGTGTCAACTTCGTGAACATTACGGGGCAGGCTGGTACGATTAAAGGCGACAATGGAGGCATTGTTCATTGAGTTTTCGCTCATGTTTTCAAATAATTTGAATGCTCCATTCTTGTCTTTATTCATGAAATTCCCTCCGCAGGAAGCGTCTGCAATCTGCTTCAAAGTCTCATTTAGCCCATAATAGAAAATCTAGGCTACATGCCACTTAGGCAAACCATGGTGCGGACACTTCCAGAGGAGGTCATTATACCTCTCCCAAGTCTCATGAAATTGTTCGTCGTTTTGTTGCGTAAAGGAAGTTATAGCACGGCGAAGCGCATTGGTTCACCCGATTGGGAAGAATTTCTTGAGAAATGTTGTTCGCATCTCTTCCCAAGAATGGATGGTTCTCCCAAGGGTGCGTAACCATTGCGATGCTTTATCCCGCAACGAAAATGGGAACATTTTCATGAGGACAATTGATAACCAGATGTTTCTTGGTTTAACCGTTTCAGCCAATCGGGTTAGGTCTTCCAAATGGAGAAAAGGATCTTCACTTGCAAGACCATGGAAGTGGAATTTTATCAGGCCAAGTATATTGGGTTTCAATTCAAAATCGTCCCTGCCCATGGGGACCCGAATTTGTCCTATGGTCTCTGTAGTAGCAGGATTTTGATAAGAGCTAAGAGACCTAAGCTCCTCCTGTTCGGGAGGGTTCTGCATTTCCTCCAAGGTTTCCCTAATGGCTTCAATCTGTTCATTATACATTTCCATTTGGGCTTGGAGGCGGGTTATGGGGTCCATGGCTCCACCACCTGGTGGGTTTTGAGGGAAATTTCCTCCCTCGGGGTTTGGGGGTGGGCATGCAGCCATGTTTGTGGAGGAGGATGACGATTCAGCTTCTTTCCTAAAATTATCAGACAATTCAAACAATTCAGGGTTTTGTGACCTCCTCCCAAACATGTACTACCGCAGGAAGAATTGGAGAGATAAGAAGGGAAAAGGGGATGAGAGAAATGATGCTACAAAGGTACACTTGATGACAAATCAAGGCAATCAATGTCCTAACCTCTACAATGTGCCCTTAGACCTAAAGATCTAAGTTACCTACTATCACAACCTACGGAACCAAATGTGAGCAACGCGGAACCACTGGGCCAGATTGAAAGGCCATTTGCCCCAGTCTTAGATACCCGATAGCACGCGAGAACCCGCACCAGCACGTAGGCGCTACATGCAGGTAGTTAGACCTCCAATCCTTAGTAAGGGTCAAGTTGCTACTAGTTTTAATTAGGGGCTTATGATCAAGTGCTTCAGGAATGTGAAGGGCGCTGTATACGGGTAATGCCCAAGTGCGTTGATTTTAGAAAGTGTGTAAACCAAGCATGCAATGGGGAAATCTCCCCGAATTGAAGTTTTAGTTGGTGAATGATTTTTAGAATTTCAGCCTTAAGTAGTATGGATTTTAAGATTTCGCTGAGTTACCAATTCAACCAATCTCCGGGTTTTGAGAAAATACAAGTTCTTCTATGCCTAACAAACCCTTCTTCAATGTGAGTTGGTTAATGCATGCTAAAAATGCAATGGGCTTCCCTAAGTGGAAATTTCTATGTGTGGATGCATGAGTCAATTTTAAGTTAGTGAAAGGGAGCCAAAGCACTTCAATTCAAGTGCTCCCAATCACCAAAATGATGTTCCACACACAAGGCTCAACCACAAGATCATGTAAAGAAAATCAAAGTTTTGGGGGTTGAAATATTCGGGATCAAATCTAAGGCACGTGAAAGGTTGTGGTGGGGTTGGAATCAACTCAATTCCAAGTCTCCCACCAAAAATGTGATCCCGAATTGCAGATAAATGAGGCAAGGAGGGATGGCAATCAATCTATTTAATCTTGCCTCAAAGAATACTTCACACGACAAAAGATTTAAGAATCAAGATTCTTGGATCTGCGCTATGCGAAGTTTGGCGGGAAATCCTGGGGTGGTGGGGTCGATGGCAAACAATCAAGTAAGTGATTTTTAATCCACTTGCCCCAAGAAATCCTAAGAAGTGTTTTTAGGTTTTTTTTTTTTTTAGGTGACAAGTTAACCTAAGTTGCTAAGAGAGAGAGACCCACCTTTTCAGCAACGTGGGCGAAGCTCTAGTGCGACGCCGGTGACTTCACGCTCTCGTTCCCACCTTGGATCTGCCTACGTCTCCGACTTTCTCTGCTTGCCTATTCCTTGCAACTGGTTTTCCTACACACCAACAAACAAAAACACCCGTGAAGAGAAGGGTGTGAGAAGAGAAAATTAAAGGAATGGAGTAGAAACTTACCTCAATGCGTACCTCCCCGGCAACAGCGCTAGAAAAAGCATGGTCGAACTCGAATATGTTGTGTTAATATGGTGAAATTATCGTTGAAGTGCGTATAGTAGTTAACTTAAATCGAGTCTAACCATCTTTCACAGAATTTTTTACCTGGCCTACTTAATTTTATCTTGGTCACTTTTAGGCCCAAGGTCGATCTCAGGGAGGTGGGGATTAAAGGTGAAGAAGTTTCTATGCCTTACCTAAAACGTATCTCTTCCGTGCGTTTATTATGATTTTGGTTTTTTCTATTTAAGATTTTTTTGCTGATAATTTTGTCCTTGAGGTACACCCTCAAAATCAGGTCCTTGGCTTCGAGCCAAATTGTTCTTGCCTTTGAGACAACTTAGGGTTTCCCAAAAAACTGGTCTTGCTATTCGCGAGACCGAGTACCTGCAAGACAATGATTATCTTTTCTCTTTTGCTCTTTTTTTTTTATCTTTTTAATAGCATGAAACAAAAGAGAAATAAAAAACAAGATAGGTTGCTTATAGAGAAATAGATATAGTCTATAGATATATAGATATATATATATATTATATAGGGGTGGGGGTGGAAGTGAAAATGGCGTGTAGCACAGTGTCGAGTTGGTCCACGTCTAGAAAGACGTAACCAACAAGATGAAGTGCCGCGTAGAGTGTAGGATGGATGTGTGGGAGTGTGTGTGGAGGCACTTTCTTTACACGGGTATCGGGGAATATCAGCAGCTGGTGCAGATATTCCCGGGATATAACGCGTGGTGGAGTGACTATTGCGTGGGGATACAGGTAGGTGATGTGTATGTAAATATATATATGTATATATATATCTGTGTATATATATATAGATAGGGTTGTAACTATATAGCTGTATATGTGGTTATGTATATATATATAGATATGTAAATATATGCATAGGTATATATATATATATTTATAACTAGATATATATGTATATATGTATGTACATATGTATATATGTATAAATATATATATATACATATATAAATATATGTATGTATGTATATATACTTATATATAGTTGTATAGGGATGAATATGTATATATATATATATAAATATATATATGTATATATATATATATGTATAGGTGTGTACAAGTGAGCATGTGAGGGTACAAGTGTGTGTGTGTACGAGTATGGTGTGTCGCTGGCGGGTGATTGTGAGAGAGAGAAAGCGCGTTAAGTTGTCTGGCTGGAGTGTCCGCCGTCTGGTGGCCAAGGAATGCGCAGGCGCACAAGGGCTGCGCGGGCGCTGAAGGGAGTGCGCGATACTGTCGTCGCGTGCAGGCTGGTGCGGGAGCGTGAGAGAGGGCAACACAGCGAACTACGTAGCGCAGCGCACTGCGCTGTGAGTGGGAACGGGTGCGGGCACAGACGAGCACGGGCGTATGCGGACGCGGGTGCAGATGTTGGAACGTGCACGCATGACTGGCTAGAGGCGGTCGCGGTGAAGAGAGAGAGCGTGCGGTGACTAGATAAGTGAGAAACAAACCGGTCACCTCACTGTAGCTACAGTTCCGCACTGAGAGGCTTGAACAGTAGCTACAGTGCCTCGTGAAGTGAGCAACCGGTTGCGGCCGGTTCTGCATGCGCGGGCGCACTAGAAGGCGCCTGCGCGTGTAGGGAGA